>CM040769.1:47343376-47540876 GCA_022829085.1 Abramis brama | reverse complement strand
GCTAAATTTGGATCTGTTTCTTGCAAATGTGTGGATTCTAAAGATTTGGATTACAACGAGCGAATAAAAGGGATGTCTTTTGTGAATTTATGTTGTGTTTTGGTGTTATACGAGCGTATGGGACACTCAGAGGGTTCGGTTAAGCACTAGTAGAAAAGGTGGTGGGGGTTTCCGGTTAGAGAAACTGGAGCAAGAGAGAGAGTGTCCCAGCAGAAGGGTGTTATTCAGATTAGCATAGCGAGAATAGTCACTATACATAACAGAAGTTACAGTAAATCACGTTATTAAATGTTAAATATGAGGTAGAATCTGTAAACCATAAGTTCGCATTACTTTGGTAAAGAGTATTCAAGTTGCATTCAATATTTAGAATCTAAATATATAGCATAAATAATTTAGCTTACATATTTAAATTACTGCAGAACATATACAACTATACAGACTCAAACTAGCTTCAACATGACTTGACATGGACTTGGGCAGCATGCAATTTACACGAAAATATAATTATTATTCAAATGACAGTAACTGAATACACAGAATATTAAAGTTTAAACAGCACAGAATGTAAAACCGATAACTTACTTCTTAATCAGTCACTCACGGAAACAACACACATGCAGCAGTCCATTTTGTGCAAGAAAACAAGTCAGTCTCTCCGCCTGTGTATATAGACTCTGACACTGGTTCAGAAATGCACTGACTTGTCCATGCACGTTCAAGCACCAACAAAGTCACATACATAAAGATACCTCCAGGGGGCGTTGTTGGGCTTTCGTACAGGTGTATTTCATGGTTCTATCGTCAACTATTGTTCTATAGGAGAAAACGCCTTTTGTGTCTTCTCACGGCAAACAAACTAAATATAACAAAATGGTTAAACGATTAAAGAAATGTTATTCATTTTACGGTTTTAAAGTGTAGTCTTGTTTAACATCATGTAATAATCCTCTGAAATGAGTTTGCAGCAGAAGTCACAAACAGAGTGAAATGTTATTATTTCTTATTAAGTAAATGAGTAAACTGCAATTAATAAATGCAACTGAAAACGTAATTGATAAGACAATTGAATGCAATAGAGCCAAAACATTAATGCCATTATTTTAAAGGGCACCTATTATGCAAAATTCACTTTTACATGGTGTTTGAACATAATTGTGTGTTGGCAGTGTGTGAGCAAAACCACCGCAGAATGCTAAAATTCCACCCAGTGGTTTTTTTACAATCTCAATAAATCATAAGCACTGTCTCAGAATGAGCTGTTCTCAGATTCGGCGCAATGTGACGTAGAATTGAGCAGGCCCCTCCCACAACTGTTGAGTGACACTTCAGTTTGAGCATAGACCCGCCCTGAGTGAGCTGGACACAGAGTCTGCCATTGTTTGACGCTTGAGCAGCTGTAGACAAGAATGTCTTCTAAGCGATTGAGGTGTGTTGTTGATGGATGTAAGAATGAACATAGCAGTCTTCATTTACTCTCGTTGTTACTCAAGGATGGATCTGTACTGTTTGTGATCCAGCTTACGGTCTCCGGAGCGACAGGCCTAACGTTACTGATCACGGCAGAAATTAATGTGAGAGTGCGCTCTTTATGACAGCTCTTCGAGTCATTTTACGGATATAAGGTTTACCAGTTTATTTAGCACCCACTGAAAAGGTGTGTATATATTTGTTTACTGTTAGTTGTAAAGAGTGTTTTGTGTACTTCGCTGTGTATGTTGTTGATAATGAAAGGGGGAGAGAGAGAGTTTATGGATAAGACTTTAATGCGCACTTCTTATACTATGTTTATTCAGCTCTTACAGAGATTCTCTGGAGTAAAACAAACGCTCATCTTTTGTGTGATGTACAATAAACTTTACTGAACTCATCAGTATAAGAGAGTATAGAGGGATACAAACTGTCACTTTGAGTGATTTATGACCCTCTAAGCCCCGCCCCCTTTTTGACCGTGGGAATTTCCCACGCTAGCTCCTCCCACTTATGGACTGTACGTACACCGTGGGAAAATCGGACTTGTGGCACGCCTCCTTATGGGTTGAACATCTGAAGCGTGGGAAAATCTCCCATGCTCAGTAGTTCTAAACAGGTGTATATTAAAAACTTTTTAAGAAATGTACAATAAAGACATAGCCAGAGATGAGATCAGTGTTTTTTATTTATTAAAGAAGACATATGTACATTTAAAACATCAATGAAATAAGTTAAAATTACATTTTTCTCTAAAAGAGTTATTTCAAGATGTTATTTCAAGATTAAAACATTAAAACAACTTTTTCATTTACAAAAAGATCATTTTTCTCTAAAAAAGAGCTATTAAAAACATTAAAAAAAAAAGATCATTTTTAAAATGTTGATTTGTAAGCATTTAACTTTCACATAGTATTTTGTAAAACTTTTACATAAAACACAGTTTAAAAAGCCTTGCGTTTTTACATACCATTTGTTAAAGACTCGGGGGTTTAAAGACAAAAGTGTTTTCCTTGTGTAATTTTTCTGGAGCAAAGTGAAAAAATGTCCACACACGCCGAAGATTTGTCAGGAGTGACATTTTCTGAAGGTTACAGAGAGACACAGTCAGACTCCGCCTCTACCCCCACCCACAACAGATGTCACCGTGGAAATTCCCACAGTCCCTTCAAGCTCCCAAATAGAAAAAGCGACCGGTCACTTCAGAGTCCAAGCTGGAAATGACCAGAGAATCATGGTGCAACGGCTCGAAGAGACCACACCCCCTAACACATCCCCTCTCAAAAGTGAGTGGTCAATTTCGATTTAAGGGTGTGTGTAAAAAATGACATCACTCACGGGAATCCCCCTCCCACAGCGTCACAGTCACATGAGATGTTTAAAAAGGAGCGCAAACTTACAGTGAAATGCTATTTGTTAATCACTTTGAACATTCATATGAAATGTCTAATTGTCACAAAGTTATCCTATGTTTTAAAGTTTAGGCCATAGTTTTTAAGGTTATACAACACACACACACACACACACACACACAAATGGTCGGATCCATCAGGTCTGCAGTTGCGCTGATATCAAGCTGTTTTATGCTTTGTCGAGCGAGAATTAGTTTTTATTACAGGCTGTATCCGGGAAAGATTATCCGGACATGTAAACAAAACGACCATATGTTGTTCTAGTTGTAGAAATCACGACGAAGACTTCACGCTTGTGAAAAAAGGGATGTTTTCTTTGAAAAAAATAAGCGGGAGAAATGTGTTTTTCAAATCCCTCGCACAATCTTTAAAAGGAAGCAAAGTAATTCATTCATTCACGCACCAAACCATTGAAGGAGACTGAACGTCGAATTGCGAATCCTAGCTTCATTATGTCTGCAGATTATCAGGGAACAGAAGATGCAGCTATACCTGACCAATATTTTGATGCTGAATTAGCCGAGATTTTGAACGAAATATGTGAGTTTTTCATCATAAATTATACATTATACATTATATCCCACAATATTGAAAAGATATTTCAATAAATGCTTTTATCCCCAGATGATGCATCATTTCCAGAAGGAGTATCGCCGGATGACTTTTTACAAGGTACGAAATATATTTTGTCATGTCTTTTTAATATTTTCTAATTACTAAATATTTTAAAGAAAAAACAACTCATTATTTCAACAGAAATTACAGAGAACGTTCCGACTCATAGCACCACCCCTCCGACGCAGCCATCAACACACCCATTGGATGATATTTCAACCCCGACCAATCAGATTTACGAAGATATTACCCCAAACTCGACACCTCTACCTCAAGCCTCCAGAGGCAGAGAGCATCGAACAAGTTTCACCAGCGGTCGAAGAGAATTCTCCTATCCGTTTGATAAACAGTGGAGGTGCTAACATCTTTGATGGTTCACGAGGGGTGAAACGTCTTCGGGAAATTTATGGAGAAGAATTCATCTATCCGGACGACGGTAAGGGAAAAACTATTTTTTTGTCTAATCATAATATTTTATTTGTTGGTTTTTTATTTTTTATTTAAAAAAAATAATGTTGTTTTTAGAAGAAAAGACTGATTCTGTTTCATCAACAACTGGAGGCAAAAAACGATTTGAGGATTATTCTCACGAGAGTCCGATTTTTTCGGAAGACGGTAAGATTTCATGGGTCATTATATTTTATCTATATTAAATAAGCCGTATAATACATGTTTGATTGTTTTTTTCTCTAGAAGAAATCTCAGACGAAAGAGACGCAGACATATTTTTCGAATCCGAAGATGCCGTTCTGAACACCATCAATTCTGAAAGGGAATCTTCAGATAGCAGTGATGATGAAGGAGACGATGAACGCTGCTTCACACCAGTATTCAACGTTGGAGAACTTCAAGGACTAAGTTATACCACATTACGCCTAGCCAACAGAAACTTTCAACGTGTCTTGGAAATAGCTTCATCGCCACTATCATATCATCAAACGGAGAAGATCGTTTCCGAGTCACAAAGAGAAGTTATAGCGCTGCTCCACAGAATCTCAGATCAGCAAGCTCACCATACGAATGAATTAAGAAACGCTGTGGAGTTTTTTGGGAGATGTCACGATCAAACATCGGACGAAATCAGACAATTAAGCAATGATGTGTTTTCACTCCAACAAGAGCTGACAGAGGTGAGGAATGATGATTCATTACGTACAACTGTTTTATCTCTGATCTCTGAAAGATTGAACATTATTCAACGGAATTGGACCAATTCACAAAATCCAAGAAGATAGGTTTTTTTTTTTTTTAACAAATATTACAAATATTACCATGTGTGAGATTTTATATTCCATTATATACATCTGTGTTTAGTTTAGTTTTAAATGATTTTCTCTGTCGTTTTTTTTTATTTTTTATTCATTTGGAACTGTTATTGTTATTGTTTTTTTTATTCATTTAATTCATTTGAGTGATACTTTTATAGGTTACGTGCGTGTGATTTTGTTTTACTGATAGCCTACTTTTATAATGCAGGCTATAGGCCTACATATTAACAACATTGTGATCTATGTTACGCTAGCAGCTTCTATTTTACGCTTCTGTTTCACACAATTTTAAAATAAAAAAACATCAAAATGCTTTCAAAAAGAGCACATCCCGAATCTGAAAATGAAAATGAAAATGTATCTCGAACAAGAGTAAGACGTACGACCACTGAAAATAACGACAGACTCAACTCTTTAATACGGGATCAACTACAAGCGCTAAATACTACAGACCTCTCCGATAGAGAGAGATTAAATAATATCTTAGTTGAACAGCGATCCTGGTTAGATCCGTTCGTGGATGATGAAGATGAGACCATACAGACAGGTGGTGATGGATCAGCTCAAACGAATATGGGGCGTACGGAACTAAGTCAGGAGGAAATAGACAGATTAATGATCGAAGGAGGACGGGTGGCTGATTTTACAATAACACCAAGACCGCGTTTCAATGGTGTGCAGTTACACAGACCGCTAGATCTCCGTGGAATAGAGGCTTGTGATTTTGCAGAGTACAATTTGCGTTTGCAAAATATCTTGAATGAGGTTGTGGATTTCTCTCAACAGTTTGCAGGGCGAACAGGGTATATGAACATATCATTAGCTGGAGATTCACTTGCAACTTCTGTAAATGCTGTTTTAACACCTGAGAGCAACCACGACGCATCAGTTTTCATAAGCCAGATAGAACAAGCCGCTCAAAGCAACCGTGACGTATCGACAGATTCGACCTTGACATTACAAATCTCAATTGTGAGAGATAAATCTGCAGGTGGTTGTAGGAAAATCACAGACCTTGCAATAAGTGAGAGTATTAGTCGGAATAAAATGCACTTATTTAGTCCTGTAAACATCGGCAATGAAATGTGCTTGAGCTACTGTCTTGCCTATTTTTTGAACCCTGAATTCACAGACCAACAGTTGCAAACACCGGCGACTCAAATCCACACACAATGCGGTTTTACAACGTATGATAAAATAGGATTTCATGATCTAAACATTTTCGAAAGAGAATTAGGAGTAAAAATTGTAGTTTTCCACAGAGACTGTTCAGGAAAGATGCAGGTTTACAAAAACACAGACGAAATTCACCCAAAGACCGTACATCTATTTAATCACGAAGGACATTTCCATCTAATAAAAAATTTGAAGGGTTTTCTTGGATCTCCATACGTCTGTCCATACTGTTTTAAAGGATATAGAGATAGGAGAACACACAATTGCAAGTTTGTTTGTAAAATATGCATGACAAACGAGTGTCGAACACATCCAACCAAAAGTAGACAGTGTCCAGACTGTCTCAGATTCTGTAAAAACATCTTCTGCTACAAAACACATAAACAAGAGGGCACATCTAATGAAAAATCTCAATGTGACACGATCAAATTCTGCTCAAAATGTCACACCATTTATAGGCCGTCAGGTGGAAAACCCCACAAGTGTAAATCTGACAGGTGCATGCACTGTGATGAGGCTTTGGTAAGTGAAGGTGTTCATGAGTGCTACATACAGCCTCTAAAACCCGAACTATGTGTCGAGAAATACATATATTATGACTTTGAGACTAGGTATCAGAATGATAAACATGTGGCTAACTATGTTTGCGCCATGACACAGGGAGGAGAGACGTTTGAAGCCGGTGGTACAGATTGTGTGGCACGTCTAATTAAGCATTTTAGACGTCCAAAATATGCAGAATACACTTTCATAGCTCACAACGCATCGGGATTTGATTCCTACATCCTGTTAGAGTATCTTAGCAACGAAGGAATAACTCCTAAAGTTATTCTGCAGGGGTGTCGAATTCTATATATGTACGATAGGGTGTTTAAACAGCGTTTTATAGACTCGTGGCAATTCATCCCGTTTAAACTCACAAAGATACCCAAGGCCTTAAATCTGAGTGTCGGTGAAAAGGGTTTCTTTCCACATCGTTTCAATAAGCCTGAAAATGAGGAATATATCGGACCATATCCTGCAAAAGAGTTTTACGGATATGATTCGATGCATACAGAGGAGCGCGCACAGTTTAATGAGTGGTATGCAGGTGTAGCGGGTGACGTATTTGACTTCAAAAAAGAACTCGCTTTCTACTGTCGGAACAATGTTGTTATTCTACGAGAAGCGTGCAAACGCTACAGAACCGAATTCCTCACTATCACAAACATTGATCCTTTTAAATCAATAACGCTGGCAGGAACATGCATGAAAACGTTCAAAACCAATTTTCTTCCTCGCGACACGCTGGCTCTAACACACAGCCACGCATACATAAATCAGTATAAAACGTTCTCAAACGTATCCATACAGTGGTTAGAGTATATCAAAACTAGTCAAAGCATTAATATAGAGCATGCCTTAAATCACGGAGAACGTGCGGTAGGCCCATATCACCTCGATGGATTTCATGAATCTGATTGTGGGTTAAAAACTGCATATGAGTACTTAGGATGCTTTTTCCACGGTCACGACTGTCGTTTTAAATCAGATGAAATTAACCCTTTATCAAAAGTGTCTTTCGGTACTCTTAGGAGGCAAACTGATGCAAAACTAGAATCACTAGATAAAGTGTATGGCATGCGTGTCATTTGTATTTGGGATTGTGAGTGGGAGGGGTTAAAACAGACAGATCCTGACGTCATCCGGTTTATGGAGTCTTATGACGCGCCCGAGAGACTGAAACCTCGTGATGCAATTTACGGAGGGAGAACAAATGCGTACAAATTGTATCACAAAGCAGCTGAAGATGAGAGAATCGATTATTATGATTTCACATCGTTATACCCTTTTGTTCAGGCCACTAAAACGTATCCTATCGGTCACCCTAAAATTATCTTCAAGGACTTTGAAGAGATAGAGAGCTATTTTGGTCTCGTCAAAGCCATAGTTCTACCGCCCCGAGGATTGTATCACCCCGTGTTGCCTTACAGATGTGGGGGCAAATTAATGTTTCCTCTCTGTAGAACGTGTGCCGAAAATCAGATTCAGGATACACAATGCTGCCACACAGAGGCTGATAGATGTATTACAGGCACTTGGGTAAGCGCGGAGCTCCAGAAGGCTGTTCAACAAGGCTATCGCATAATAAAAATACAAGAGATCTGGCATTTTCCACACACATCTGACAGCTTATTCACCGGTTATGTCAAAACATTCCTAAAATTCAAACAGGAAGCCTCAGGATTTCCTTCTCATGTTGTGACAGAGACAGACAAACAATCTTACGTGGATGAATATCTCGAGAAAGAGGGTGTTCAGCTAGAAGTCTCTAAAATAATAAAAAATCCGGCAAAAAGATCCATTGCTAAGCTCATCTTGAACACATTATGGGGTCGTTTCTCTCTGCGCACGCATCTGCCAACCACAGAGCTCCTAACAGATCCGGAAGACTTCACTCAATGTCTCTTTAGCCACGCCCACGTAATACGTCATTTCTCTTTCGTATCTGACACAGTGGCAATGATTCAGTGCTCTAGCTTAACGCAAGACCCAGCACCCACGCACGACGTGAATTTGTTCGTGGGTGCTTTCACGACTTGTTGGGGTCGACTTGAATTATATAATCTTTTGGAGAAGTTAGACAGGCGTGCGATTTATTCAGATACAGATTCAGTGGTTTTTGTATCAAAAAAAGATGATTGGATGCCAGAAACAGGATCTTATCTCGGTCAGCTCACAAACGAGCTAGATCCTGATGACAGCATTTTGCAGTTCGTCTCATCAGGACCAAAATCATATGCATTTAAAACAGTAAATGGCCGTTCGTGTCTCAAAGCGAAGGGTATTACACTCAATGCAAAGAATGCAGAAATAGTTACACTACAGAGTCTGACCGAACTTGTGCGAGACTATGTCGAAACAGGTGTCAAATTACATCTGTTAGCAAAAACAGACACCATCACAAGAAACAAGAGGGGATTCACACTGCACAATAGATCAGATGTGAAAAAATTCTCCGTAGTGTACGATAAGAGAGTCCTTCAGCAGGACTATACCACATTACCTTACGGATTCTAGTAATATATTTAAAAATGTGTGAAACAGATGTGTTTGACTACAGAATGCAGCATCCTTTCTCGGCTATAATAGCCGGACAAAGTGGTTCTGGGAAGACTTTTCTTGTGAAAAATCTAATGTATAATTCAGAAAAAATGTGTTCTGTGAAGTTTGACAATTTTGTGTATGTGTATACATCCTGGCAATCGATGTATGATGAAATGTCACATGCTTTTGATATTAAATTCATTGAAGGTATACCAAAGAAATTGGATGACGAATCTTTATTCCCCCCTGCCAAACGATCCCTCCTTATCATGGACGACGTTATGAGTCAAGCAGCGTCCAGCCCTGAGGTCGAAAACGTTTTTACACGACTAGTGCATCATATGAAGATTAGCTGTTTGCTATTAATACAGAATCTGTTTTTCCAGGGTAAATCTAGCAGAACAATCGGTCTAAATACTAATTATTTAATAATATTTAAAAATCCTCGCGATAAGCAGCAGATTGGTATTTTGGGTCGGCAAATGTTTCCTGGTAATGCAAGGTTTTTTATCGAAGCATATAACGATGCAACTGAACGGCCTCACAGTTATTTGTTAATCGATTATAAACCACACACACCTGAAAAATTCCGGCTCAGAGCGGATTTACTGTCAGACTATCCGGTGGTCTACCTCCAAAAGTGAAGATGAGCACACGACTTTCCAGAAATCTCTACCTCTTAAAATTATTATACAAGAGTTCGCCCAAGCAGCGGCGTGTTATTCTGCAATCGTCACCCGACGAGTTAATATTAGCTCTATGTGAAGTGGCTCTAAATATTATTCATGGGAAGATCCCTCTAACTGCGAAACAACACGGGACTTTAAAAAGAAGAAAAAAAGAATTAAAATACGTTGCAAATAAAAAGATTAATATCAGCAGGAAGAGACGTATGATTAATCAAAAAGGGGGTTTTCTGCTTCCCCTTCTCAGCGTAGCACTTCCTTTCATTTCTAGTCTAATAACTAGGAACTAAATCTGAAGAGAAAAAAATGCAACACGCCGAGAAATTGTATCTCGTGCCAAAACATCAGCTGGATAGACTAAGAACTGCCCAGCCTCGTGAAAATATCCATACGACTGTGGAGAATGACTTGGACTCATCCATTAGAGATATACTGCAGAGGCATGATTTGAACACTTACGAAAAATCCAAGCTCTACACTAGTGTTTTACAACGATTCTTAAACGTGGTAAAACATGGTGATATGGAAAGTAGCACTCTAACTCTTACATCCCCGGAACATGAGACACCTGTCAACCCCCATACCCCGGATGTTAGGAATGATGACGTCAGTGAGGACCCTATTGTCTCAGAAGTTTTAAACAATATTCCTCAGAGAAGGTTAAAAAATGTCAAATATATTATGGATAAAATGTCCAAAGCCAAACATGTGTCTTCATGGACAGATGATGGAGAATTTATTTATAAAGGGAGAATCATTTCAGGATCCCATATATTTGATCTGGTAAAAACTATAACTTCACCACAAATGAAACATAACAGTCGACACCCTCCAGGATGGTATGAGTTTCTGGATGCATTTGCGGCATTAAAGATTCCTTATTCGACTGTAACCAATCATAATGTAAGACGGATGATTGAAACGATTAAAACAAAAACACACGCGGATGACTTTGGTGCTGTACCTACCAAGTCATTGAAAAAACGCCACACGCACACACATGCACACGATCCTGATGAAAACGTATTTAACTCCCCCAGAGTAGATGCCTACCAATGGATGAATTTTTAACAAAATATAACCGTGTGAGAGGTTTTGTATCTGTGTTTTATTTTTTAATTTTTTTAAAACTATGTATGTTATTATGTTGTTAACATCCATGTGTTATTGTTTTTGATGTCAAATAAAAGAAAGAAAATGAAATTATTCATCTGCTTACGACTCGCTTTTATTCATTACATATTCTTTATTTATTCGTTACACAGGAATTAATAAGACTGGAACATTTTGAACTTGTGTAGAATTGTTTTTTAGAAAGGTGAGAATGGACGGTGGAAAAAAATCTGAATCCGGAGGATTCCCAAAACTGTCAAAAAAACATCCGTATCCGTTTCGATCCATATACATAGCTAACCAGTGGCGTCCCGGTTCGTCCGATCGATCCGTATTACAAATTAATAGAGCCGGGAGATCTGTCAGCGGTTCTTTGGGAAGATGATCGCTAGCGAGTACTCCTAAAAAATTTACATTACACGTAATGTTATCCATAATTTCCGTTAGCTCTACAGTATTCATTTCAAACTCTTCAGTAGTGTTCTGCCAACACCTGTCTTCTGTGTGATATCTCAAGCAGAGAATCATAGGTCGCATAAATTAAAATGTTTACTGTGTTTTGTAGAGGCTCTCTAAAACGGGCTTCCAACCTAATATTGCCTGACCTAATCAGAGACACATGCTGCTCGCACTCTGAATCTGGCGTAAGGTTATAGGCATACAACGTGTAGCCGTTGAGAAAATCCTCCCGGTCTATAGCGAGAGACTGATTCTTCAGATGCCGCCCCGTGGCTGTAACCAGCTGATAATATTCTTTTACCGCGTTGCCTAAATTAAATTGTGGCTGTAGCGGACGGTATGGGACATGACCACCATCTGAGGTGAGATTTAAATATTCAAGATGGAAATGTTTGAACGAGAATGGATTTTTTTCGTATGATCCTGTGAAAGCATCGTTATCCGTCATTGCTATAATAATGGATTTCGGAAGAGTTCCAAGGAAGAGATTTTCGTGATTTGAGACGCGCGCCCCTGCCGGTACAGAAAAAGATTTCACACAGACTTTATCATACGGGTATTTTGCTGTTGCTGACAGCAGAGCCTGGGCGTGTCCTAATCTGAGCGATGGTGAGACAGACACTCTTTTGATAAAGAGAGAGGCGGAGATTATTTTTAGTTTATAATCGATCGCGTCCCCGCGCATAAGGCAGAATTCGTCTTTTGCTCTAGTTAGACGAATACGAATATCAACTCCGTTCAAAAGTAATTTTGGCTGAAAGAATATATCGCTGTGTATCGGAGCTAGTAACTCAACAACATTGCCACCGTCAGTAAACGCAGCTCTCTTTGTCAGTCCTGCATTTGCACCTGCCGGATCCGTAGCATCCATGTGCCCTGCTGTGTCTTTGTAAAACAATCCTGCTGAAAAGTTGTTCTCTAGGGTATCTTTTCCATAATTAATAAGCATCTCCAGAATGGATCTGTAAGGATAAGTGTTGGATGACTGTGATACCAACCGATCTCCTAGCGACACATCCACCTGCGAGAAAATACATGCTCCAGGATAGTTAAGAAGTCCCACTGGAGCTCCCTGCGGGGGATCAGTCCCATCTGGCAGCGTTATTTTAACACGAGTATATAATAATGTATTATTCAGATCAGTGTAATCTTCACCAGTCCCTGCAATGAAAAACTCAATCGGAGAAGCATCATTAATCGCTGACATAGGGGGGATTTCCACATAAGTGTTTTTCTCAATAGCTGTCTGAGTTAAAGGAAGGGTAAAAATATCCAGTTCGGATTTAATACATTCGTCCGACATTGCATGAATCAGTGACATGATTTAGAAGATAGTGTTGCTTCGTCTTTTCAAACTTGTAGATCTTTTTACACGCTTCGTCCGGCTTCTTCCTCTCTTTTTTGCAACTGGGCGTTTCTTCGTGACGCGTCTAGTCTTCTTTACGCCGTGACCACGCCCCCTCCTCATACGGGTCCCAGGGGGCTTCAACCCTCTGCGCATGACCATAAGACCTTGGCCGCTCTGTCTCTCGGTGTTATCATTATTATTAAATGATTTTGACAAGGCACTGGTAACTACGTCACTTACTATATTTTTTGCCGCAGCTTTTATGTGTGGCTTTGCAATACTAAAACCCCTTCTTAGAAACGGTATTGCCATACGATATAATCCACGAAAGAGACCCCCGATCCCTGACGCAAAACCGGAACCGTACATGACTCCGCTTCCGGCATAGCCCGGCATTCCGTGACCCGTCTGGGCCTGATAATATGATATGTAGCGGTGGGGATCGTCCTGGTACGGTGTGAGATAAGCCATTTTTAAAACAAATGTTTTCTCACTGGTCTAAAGTGCAGCTTCGTCACAACTTTGCCGTAGGTGAATCGTACGTCTTTATTCTGATCGTCTTTAATCTCAATGCCGATATCTGATATGATGTTTTTATTAAGACGCACGTAATGAGACTTGTTGTGCCTGACACAGACTGCTTTGTTGGTGGTCGGTTCGATATGTATCGTCTCTAATAATGGAACATACGCGTCACCGACTGCTTGATATTCTATTATATCTATGTATACAAATAGAGTGTAAAATCCGCCGCTTATATCGGCCTGGTGTGGTGCGTATGTGCGCACGTCTTCGTGTTCATCCGAACTGTTTACATTTTCTATAGGAACGCCTGGTTTTAATCCTAGAATAATGGCCAGCTTTCCGTAAAAAGTTAGCGATGCTCTCTGATTTGATTTCAGAGATATCTTATTTTTTATATTATCGTACCTGAGCTGCACCCGAGGTGGAAGAGTTGCGTTTATTTCCTTGAGTAATACTGAAATATCCTCAAAATACCCGTGTTTTATAGTATTATGATTCGTAGATATTTTTTGGGCTTTCCTGAATGTTTGAATATTAAGATCCCCTCGCACTTGACTATGTTCATCGTCATTCAAACATTGCTCGCATTCAATAATAAAAGTAGCGTCTTCCTCGTTGAAAGTATGCCATGTTTTTGGATAGTGGAACTCGACCAACGCCACTTCCCATAATCCTTTTAAATGTATTGCTCTTGCCAGTCTAGTTCTGTAATTAGCTATCTGATTTTCAGGGTAAACATGAGCTGATGCATTACACGGTAGGGTGACGTAAAACCCCTCCTCCTCTGACATGTTTTTGATTGAATGAGAACGCGAGCGACTCTCCCTAGGGTTTTAAAGGAGAGTGAAGATCTATCACCTGTTTTTCAGGAATCCAGCTATTGAATTTCATTGGCCATCCAAACCATTTCACCAAAACGTACATGGTTTTTCCACGTCGCTTTTTATCGAGAATTTTTTCGACCTTAAATGATTTATCATCACTCACAATAATTTTTTGGAGTTCTTTTTCGTAGAAAAAGCCCTGTATTATCTCTCCATCATAGTCCTGTAATTTATACACAGGTACCTCCCTGGGTATACAAGATGCTATTGTAAAATATTCTTCGGTATAATTCTGCTCGTAGCCTTTGGCAAATATATTCCGGACTTTAGATATTCTGACCACATCACCCACTGAGAATTTAAAGACGGGTGTCTCTTTACGCATTTTTCCGTATAAATTTCTGAATACCATGGATTCGTTTTCTTTATTTACATCCAACGGCCTCATTTTAATGGACTTGTGGTAACTGGAGTTATACCCCTCTGTCAAATCTTGCAGAATATCACAGTAGCGTCTGGAATTTATCGATGTAAGATAGCGCCACATTCGTCCTTTTAAAGTTTTATTAAACCTTTCGATTACACTCGCTTTTAATTCAGAAGCTGTTGAAAAATGTGTTATATTATATTTTTTCATCATCTGTTGAAAAGGCTTGTTGAAAAACTCTGTACCCTTATCTGTCTGTAACTTGACGGGAATTCGCCCCTCTTTCAAAACTGACAAAAATGCTTTAGTTACTTCACACGCGGATTTATTTCGCAACACCCGTGTCCACGCGTACTTGCTAAAGACGTCTATAATGGTAATTATAAACTTGATATTGTCGTTCTCTTTTGCGTATGCGGACATATCGACTAAATCGGCCTGAAATTGTTGGTCTTTCCCATACACCACTACGCGGTTCCGCTTATAATTTATTGGCGCAGTTCTATGAAGAGTGTATGTGTCCTGACTAGCGAGCCAATTGGACACTTCATTATCAGATAGTCTTACACCGTGTTGTTCTAATACAGCTTGTTTTAATCTATCTTTACCCCCAAAAGCTCCAGAGCTCGAGGGGTCATAGTATATCTTTTTCATTAGTTCTGCCATGTCAACGCTGTGAGATTTCAGTCATAATGATTCGAGTTGCAAATTTGTTCAGTATTTATTTATTTTATTTATTTTTTCACAATATAAAAGTCAGAAACATTTTTATTTTACAATATAACGTTACAAAAAAAAACATTGCAAACAACAAAAATGATTTTATTAGAAAGTTACAAACATGTGTAATGTGTAATGTGAATTATATCACACAAACAAGAAATAAAATTTCACAGACATTTCAAAATTCTTCTCCGTAATGTATTCAACTAAAAAATCAATAATATTACATACATCACGTTTTTCGTTACTTAGCAAACTACAGACATCAGTTACATACGTACAAATACATAATATATTTCCTATTCTAAAAAGAGTGTTCTGATCATCAGACATTAGATCGAGAATGTTTTTGATAACAGCAGATGGTATGTTGTCGCAGGTGACAGACATGTTTACCATATGATTCCATTCGTCCGATAATCCACGTACGTCTTTCATTAATTCCATTAGTCGTTTTTCATCCGGACTCACGTCGATATTTGTAGTCCTATTATTCAGGATAATCTTATGGAGCAGGCTAGATATTCCACATTTAACACGTGATTTAAAGAAATATTTTGTAATCCATGAGGTAGAGCAGAAGTTCCCCATTTTTAAACCTGTGTGATCTCCGGATCTTCAGATACGGCAAGTTTCCATTTATCCACAGCCGTGTAAATTATTTCCTCGCATGATTCGTCGATTAATTTCTCACGGATTAAAGATAATTGTTCCACTATGTACATCTCATCTTTGAGGCCGTATAAAATTGCCTCAACAGCTCCCTCGATCCTCTGGAGATGAGGCCTGCCTCCGTACTGACTCAAGGCCTGAGCCAATATGTTTTTTAACTCCGGGGTGAGAAGCTCCACACTGATTTCTTCAAAACATCCGTAAAAATAATAGGCAGAAGGTTCAAACAAGCAACTGTGTCTTGTCTGAGATGGATGTTCCACGGTGCAGCCGTCGCAATTCTTTTTCATCCGCTTGTCGACCAAAATTTCCAGAATAACCGCCAAAATAGCTTTGATAATCCTGTGACCTGTATCCCCTAGGCATCCGTCCGTCTCATCGACAGTTGTGTCAGGGGTTTCAGCGTCTGCGGCAGGTGTTGCAACTCCGTAGTTTGTGAGGAAAGCCAGATTGTGATAACCAAGTTCTGTACAGAAATTATTTATCCAATCGATGCTTTTCTGAGGTAATCCATTTGCCATAGTCATTAATCCGTTTGTTGTAAATCCATCAGTAGTTCCAATTAGTTGAGATGATGATGAAGAGTCAGTTCCTTGAGACATGGTGCGTGAATGAGGTAACCTTTCAAGAGCCCGTCTTTTAATGCTTGTAGAGAGTGGGCGGGGTTATATAAGATCCGCGTCTCTCGGGGACCGCCCACTCGGGGTGGAAAAGTTTCACTTTAATGTTGGCGTAGCGTTCATACGCATTAGTCCACTGGAAAAGCTGATTGATCTTGGAAAAAATATTTTCCAACACAGCTAGATCCTTCCATTGGAACATGAATTTCAGATCATATAATTCTAAATGATCTTTTTCACAAATTGGCCATGAGTATTCTGCAATCTTGCCAAAATCACTACAAAGTATGAAAATATAGTCTTCTGAGTGCTTATGTATTTGGTCCGCTAAAATCCGGTATCTTGTACCCATGGTTAATCCACTCCACTCACCGATAAAAAGAGGTGTATCCATCCCTTCATTCAAATCTCTCCATACTTTTGTGTAGAATAAAATCCAATCTCTTTCTGTGAATATTAAGTCCGGATCATTCGTGGCATTCGTGGTGAATCACTCGTCATTATCCACGTTAACCAGTCTGACTTCTCTGTTGATTTTGTCATAAACATACGTACACGCACGTCCTTCAGATAGGTGGAATGTATATTCCACACGATCCGCCGGCTCGTGAAGAAATCGCGTTAAGCAGGGGCCATGCGTTTCCCGTTTTTTTCGTGGAGCTAGAGTCAAATCATCCATAGCTACATCGATGCTTTTTTCAGGTGTTTTCGGGGTTGCAGCCGTTGCCATTGCAGATTTGTTTTGTAAAATCACAAGTATCTCTTGTCATGTTTGCGCTCCTTTTTAAACATCTCATGTGACTGTGACGTTGTGGGAGGGGGGGATTCCCGTGAGTGATGTCATTTTTTACACACACCCTTAAATCGAAATTGACCACTCAGTTTTGAGAGGGATGTGCTAGGGGTGTGGTCTCTTCGAGCCGTTGCAGCCTGATTCTTTGGTCATTTCGGCTCGGACATCGAGCTGACCGGTCGCTTTTTCTATTTGGGAGCTTGAAGGGACTGTGGGAATTTCCACGGGTGACATCTGTTGTGGGTGGGGGTAGGGGTGGAGCTTGGGTCTGTCTCTCTGTAACCTTCAGAAAATGTCACTCCTGACAGACCTCTGGACTGTGTGGACATTTTTTCACTTTGCTCCAGAAAAATTACACAAGGAAAACACTTTTGTCTTTAAACCCCCGAGTCTTTAACAAATGGTATGTAAAAACGCAAGGCTTTTTAAACTGTGTTTTATGTAAAAGTTTTACAAAATACTATGTGAAAGTTAAATGCTTACAAATCAACATTTTAAAAATGATCTTTTTTTTTAATGTTTTTAATAGCTCTTTTTTAGAGAAAAATGATCTTTTTGTAAATGAAAAAGTTGTTTTAATGTTTTAATCTTGAAATAACATCTTGAAATAACTCTTTTAGAGAAAAATGTAATTTTAACTTATTTCATTGATGTTTTAAATGTACATATGTCTTCTTTAATAAATAAAAAACACTGATCTCATCTCTGGCTATGTCTTTATTGTACATTTCTTAAAAAGTTTTAATATACACCTGTTTAGAACTACTGAGCATGGGAGATTTTCCCACGCTTCAGATGTTCAACCCATAAGGAGGCGTGCCACAAGTCCGATTTTCCCACGGTGTACGTACAGTCCATAAGTGGGAGGAGCTTGCGTGGGAAATTCCCACGGTCAAAAAGGGGGCGGGGCTTAGAGGGTCATAAATCACTCAAAGTGACAGTTTGTATCCCTCTATACTCTCTCTAGTATATTTTGGTCATCATTCGGACGGGTTTTGCTACAGCAGGCTTGTATTAGTGGATAAAAGCAGATGACAAATAAGTTATAACCATAATTAAACTAAACTATACCTGTTCTATGTCCATACAGCATATATTCTCTGGCTCTGTGGGCATTATTGTACGACTCCGAGTCGAAATGAACACCGCAACTGAGAGTTTCTGTTCTGATATTATCAGATGAGATTGTCCTGACTGAAGAGCTCGTGAGGCTCCGCCCCCCTGTGCCGGCAGCAGCATTTAAAGGGCACACACTAAAACAGCGCGTTTTTCTGAGCCCCAAAAAATTACAATTTAAACATGCTGTAAAAAATGATCTGTTGGGTATTTTGAGCTAAAACTTCACATACACACTCTGGGGACATCAGAGACTTATTTTACATCTTGTGAAAAGTGTCATATAGGTCATATAGAGTCATATAGTCAATAGGTGCCCTTTAATATCATAAATAGGAATACGTACAAATGTGTATATATGTTGTTCATACGTAAATATTTTGCATTATAGTGTATAAATGTACGTGTAGTAGTACTACACTATAAAATACACATGTATTCTCATGAGATCATGCTGGATTGAAGCTTGAATTTGTTGTCATACCTTAATTTATAGATTTTATTTTCCTGTGGTTAGTTCAATTACTTCCTCTACAACGAACTTCTGTATGCTTTGCATTTATTACGAGTAATTAATAATGATTATTATTAAAGAATATAAATAATGAGATTTGCATTTGTTAAATATATTATTTATATTAATCATAATCATTTCGTATGACTGAGGTCTTTCTACAGTGGGCTTAAGAGTAATTTATATATATATGCACATAGATATATATATATATATATATATATATATATATATATATATATATATATATATATATAGATATAGATATATTTTAAGATAAATATTAATGCAAAGAAATGTGCATATGACACTCACCTGGAGACTGTATGGGGCCGAGAGTGTCACTGGCTTCACTCACTCCCACTTTCCCCACTATCCTGTAGCGGATCAAGTACTGCTTTCCAGACTCCAATCCAGTCATATTAAAGACTTCATCAGCGGTGTTTTTGATAATCCACTGTTCCTCAGAGCCAGAATCTGCTTTCACCTGCTGGTACTCCACTCTGAACTGCACAGTTTCTCCAGTTGGGGACTTCTGCAGTTTCAGGGACACACTGTCCTCCAGGACCTTCATCACTTCTGGTGGAGGAGGCTTCAACACGGGCTGGAACTGTGTTTCTGTCAGATTCCCTGTTTCATACAGATAGATAGAGGAGCCTGGACTGGAGGGATCGGAGATGGCAGAAATAATGAATCGATATCTCTGTTCATCTTTATTAGCCTCTGAAAAACTTCTGAAAAGAGTTAAGTTCTTTCTCATCTTTGACATGACACCAGGATCGTTGTGCCACTTTCTGACAGATGCTAAAGTGCAAGAATGTGGTTTCATTCCCACATCTAGCTCTTTAAACTCGTCAGATTCCTGAAACTTCTTCAGGGTTGAAAGATACGGGTCTTCATACTTCAGAGATGTGAAGGTCAAGCACACCACAACATCAATATTAGGATCAAGGAGGATGGTGTTGAGACGGTTTGAGTCTTCAGTTTTGATTCCCTCCAGTATCTCGGTGTGAGAACTCAAGATGTTAAGTTCAGCCGTTGCATGATCTAACCACTGGTTAAGCGTGTCAGCATTAAAGGGGGAGCTGTGGTGGATCTTCAGGAGGTCTTCCAATGAATTTTGCTCCATCTCTCCTCCTCGTATAGCGGGCAAGACCCTCTTTTAGGAATACCATTTTGTAAATGTTAAGAGAGCCCTGAAATAAACGGAGCCTCTCTTTGATGTCTTTGAAAACATTTACCAGAGTTTTTCTGGAGAAGTCGTTGCATGTCCTCTCTACTTCTCCCAGCCCCTCTATTATATCTTCAGTGTTGGAAACCAGACGTGTGGTGATTTCTCTTTCCAACTGAGCAGCTTTTGTATCCAGTAGAGAAAGAGGATAGAGCCAGACTTTTATTGGAACTGCATTCTGTGGATTCTCCTTCAGTATAGTGGGGAGCTTCTTGTACACCTCTAGGGCGTCCATGTAAGTGGTGGGGTTCTGTTCAAGGCGGACGTCACCATAAAATGTGCAGGTGATGCTCTCAGCCATTTTCTTATCATCTTCTGTCATTTGTAAAGCTCCTTGTCCCTCAATAGAAAATCCTTTGATGTTCTGGACCATGATATTCAGTTTTCCCTCAATCTTCTGCTTTTCTTCGTCTTCTGAAAATGTCCGATCAAACACCAAGACGACCTGAGCTCCGTACAGTACAGCCGTGACCACATGAGTTGCAGTTTTCTGGTCAAAGACCTGAGGGTAAGTGATCTGTCCCAGATGGCTCATAGTGAGCTGGTCGAATCTGGTGGTTTCCCTGTAATTCATTGTAACTCTGGACTGTTGGTTTGAGGATTTGGTGTCACGCAGGAACTTGGCAGATCCTCCCACCTCCACCAGCCCTCCCAAGAAGCTGGCCTTCAGGGAAGCACTCACATCCAGGAGACTGGACTTACTGGAGAGAGAGTCGGAGCTACTGAACTTCAAATCTGTCATGGGCTTTGGACGGGTGTCCAAATCTGCATCCAGTGACTTCTTATCCCACAGAGTGGCACCTGAAATGAGACATGGCTTTATCAGTTAAGTCAAGTCAAGTCACCTTTATTTATATAGCACTTTTTACAATACAGATTGTTTCGAAACAGCTTTACAAAGAGAACAGAAAAATAATGCAACAAATTTTGTTTCTAGAAGAAAATAGCACCATCGTCCAGCTTAACCTCCTGAGACCCGAGAGTTTGCCTGGTGTGCATTTTATAATTGTTCTTGCTATTTGGGATAAGTAGGACCTAATAAGTATAATAACTAAAATTTGTTTTTGTACAGGAAGTAGTTTTTGCAGAAAATGATGTCCTCATGTGAGGACATAGTACTAGCAATAAAAAAACAAACTTAAATGGTTGTAATTCAAGAATGCTTTGGAATATAGACATATGGTTGGTCTTGTTTTTAAGAAGACATTTGCCAGATTATTGTAGAAGTGAAATAAATTATGAAAGTGAAAGAAAAAAAGTTATATAAGTTTGAGTTCATGAAAATATAGAATGTAAAAATAGAATTATTTATATTTGATATAAAATATATATATTATAAAATATATTTTACTCTAAAACTGCTAGAAAATTAAAGCCAAAGATCTAAACAAGTTGTGTTCCAAATTTTAGGTTGATATCTCAAAAAATGAGCTTTCAGTAAGATTTTATTTGGGCGCAGTACCAAACTTTTTCACTAGATGGACAGCCAGCTTCCTTACTGACCATATAAGGGCGTCTCCATTTTCATATATGTTTTGAATGATCTGAACCATGTCTTTCCATAATTTCATACAATTTATTAAGTATACATCCTATTCAGAAATAGTATGGGTGTTTTGGCAGTATTTGATTTGATTTCAACCTCTAATAAATATAAAAAGAGCACATATGTGGGTTATAGTTCGCTGCCGCATCACAAATCGAGAATCCATCATATTTTTCTTTATATTTTAAACATTTTCAGACCTTTATTTCTCATAACATTTAATTAGTGTTATCTTTTGAACTCTTGGCATGAAAACAAACTGAGGTTTTTACCAATCTTTCATGATTTTTCATGTTTATTTCTATTTCAAAATAAAGGCCTAAACACGCCTAATGAATATGAAATATTCTTGTTGCAAATTGATAAATTACTGCTCTTCTGTAATTTATTTTAAAAAACAGTCACGAAATATGACAACTAGAGATTGTAAGCTTTCAAATGATATATAGTTTGTCAATATAACTTTAGGTTTTTACTAAGATATTATTGTTCTAAATATATATGGCCAAACATCCCAGGTGGGACGGTGACAGTTAAGGGGATAACGTAATATAGTCCCAATGTCCTCAAACGAGTGCTTCACATTTACTGATGTCCTAGAGTGCTACTATTACTAAAATATGTCAAATTTGAATCCCCATATGATGATAGAGACAGTATTGTACATAAATACATTTGTTTCATTCATATAATGTGAATAGATTTTTTACCTGGGTCATTTTTCTTTCTGGAACTGGTGTAGAAGTGTTAGGGTTAGGTTTAGGTTTAGGTCATTTTCTTCTCACTGACATTGGTGTAATGTTGTGATATCACCACAGGATGGTGTGGGCAGTGTCCCTAAATGTGGCCAACATGTCTAAGATTTACAAATTTGACTATCATTGTGTCAAGAGGCAAAAATGTAATGTCCTCATATGAGGACACAGGGTCACAGGAGGTTAAGTAAGTTCAGTGATGGTTAATTTTTGTTTTAAAAAAAGGTACTCATTTAATTAATTTTTATATATATATATATATATATATATATATATATATATATATATATATATATATACAGTATATATATATATATATATATATATATATATATATATATAGCCGCTCTGGAAATCAAAATGTGACGTCATCGTCCAGCTCAGTTCAGTTCTCATATAGGCTAATGGTGTCAATGCAGGCAGATCAATAATATCGTTGAATATTAACGTGTGAGGACGCAATGTCAACATGCCGATTTTGTATTAGACTACTAATTTAATAGTTGTGTCCTTTCTCTTAAATCTCTAAATTACCACATTGTTGATACACATTTGGGTGAAAAAGAGAGTAAAGCATTTTAGTAGGTACTGTACACCACCTGGAATGAAGGTATCCTTGCGGCAGTCATAAAGCATACCAGGATACAGAGGTCTTCCTAGAGCTGCCACTTCAATGGTCTGTGATCCCATGGCTGCAGGAAATAACAATGAACAATGGGGATATTTATACATTGGAAGATTAATAATGAATACTTTATCATTCTAAAATTATTTTTACTTGTTACTAATTTCATTAGTTTACTAATTGTTTTAACGTTCCTTAAAATGCAATATAATTCCGTCTTTCAAAATTTAAAAACATATTAAGGCATAAATCCTTCCTTTTTGAACACTTTTTCTGAGTTTATAGGTACACACTAAATCGACTTAAACTTACACTTTAAGTAGTGTTACTTTTTTTTACACTTGATCACACCTAACGTGTTTTTTGCAGTGATAGGTGGCATTTTTGAATTGTTTTCCTATTGCAGTGAGCATTCTGCGTGCTGTTTATGCGACCCAGGTGCCTTGCGTTTTACCGCTGGCTGCGCCTCGTGTTTTTGCAGTTGAAGAAAAAGCAACTCCGAGCGGAAAAAGTGACCGACGTCATCGTGTTTTTTTCCACTGTCCAATTGAATAAATGGAGAGGTGGGCCTTCCGTTGTAGTGATGAAAGCTAACGTTGCTTTGAACGCTCGCTCTGTGTGATCGGGGCACACTGCTTTGTGCTGTGCCCCTTGGGGTTTGGACCATTAAGAGCAAAAGTGTGTTTTTTCCCCCTAACAAGCTCCATTTACAGCAGGTGTGTTGATACTACAATAGGTGTGTCAATAGATTAACATCAAGGGAGATATTTTCAACACTAATATAGTGTTCATACAAATCCTGATTAAGGTAAATAAATGTAATATGCATTCAGTTGCATTTTGACTAAAAATACAATGTGTCCAATTAGTTAAACAAGCCATTTAAATTTAGTTGTTTCCAGCATTGACCTTAGGACTTACAGTGGCGAGAAGCTATGTGTTTTGTCACTACTATTGTGTTTCATTGTGAATATTATGTCTCTTTGAAGTTAGTTTGTTTTTCAAAGTTGTTTTTGTGTGTTTTGAATGTTCTTTTGTAATCTAATCTGGGGTTAAACTTTATAGGATGGCTTTGGGCTGACAACAGTTAATGAGTATCAGCCAGTGAGCGGTTGCCATCATTGTGCGACAAACTGATTCCTGTGTGTTGTGTGGTGAGAGCACGAGTAGTTGCAGTGTTTATTGGATAGGCAAGACAAATCCCCCAATTCTGAAATGGTGAAACTGTGTGTGTGAAACATGTTCTATGGTTGATGTATTAATTTTAATGTTTGTATAATAAAAGATACTAGTTTTGTATTTTATTGTATGTGGTTAGGAATAAAATTGTGAAACGCTTTATCATTGTCTGATATCTGTTTCAGCCACTGCGTATCTGTGTGCTTTGCACTTGATGTACCTGTGGGTCCCTGGCCAATTTCCGGGGTGGCGTAGTCGGTTTAGTGCCATAATTGGCATTGTATTAAGCTTTTGGTATCATACTGCCTGTAGACTGAATACACTTTGTTTATGTTTGTGGAATATATATATATATGATTACTGTAGTATTTTATATATATAATACTACTATAATTTATATAGTAATCTACTACATCCTGGTTGATGACCCAGATCTATGGCCAGACCAATGAACGGGCATTGAAAGGGAATGTTGAAGGAGATGCAGACTCCCAAGGGAAACCTCCCAAGGGAAACCATTTCCAGAATATTTGCAATGGGTCCCCAGAGTGCTCTAAGCCATCGAGATGATACAAGATGTCTGAAGTATCATGGCTCAGGATCTATGATAAGCAACAGAGTCCACAGAACTTGCTGTTAACCCTCAGACGGTCTTCGTTTCGGAGTCACATCCTGGGCCTTCCCGGTCAGAAGTGACCGGACACCTAAAAATGAAACTTCCTCCATCCCAGTAAAACCAATGCAATTTATTGTTGTTCTATGATATTTTTTCTTTTTAATTTTGTATTTTGAGAGAATTTTATTGAATTAATTAATATTTATGCAATATTTATGGTCTATAAATAGCCATTTTTGCCATTGAAAAAACAACATATATATATATATATATATATATATATATATATATATATATATATATATATATATATATATATATATATATATGTTGTTTTTTTTTTTTTATGCAGTATTTTAGTTTAATATAGAGTCTAGGCCTTCAAAAAAATGTTTGAAGCAGATTAGCACCATCTGGTGAGATTATGGAGAGAAAGCGTAGAACCATGGTGTAACCACTAGATGGCATGTACAGCACTAGAGGCATGTGAATTCCCCAGCTGTTTATGAACACATTTTTTTTTTTTTTTACAAAATTTGTAACAAAAAATGCAATTCATTCAATTATAACACTTTATGTAAAATATTATTTAATTTTTTTTTTTTTTTTGTCAATTTCCCATTCATTTTCTATGGGGGTCATTTTTGACCGAAGACCACAAGTGTGAATATTTTTTTCACGACAACTTATCATGCTCGGATCATGACCTATTGTTTTGTTTTTGTTTTTTCACCCATTCCGATGAAGCTGTGATTTTTTAAAATTCAAAACAGATTTTTTGTAATCAAAATTTATTGGTGTGTATGTGTATAAAAGTGTGTTTGTATGTGTGTGGGTGTGTCTTTTTTGCACTCTTGATGTTGTAGAGAGTCACCCCTTTACAGCTGTGTACTTTTTTTTAGGATTGTTGCCGATTTGTAGATTGTACACACAAAAATTCGAAGAATTTTTTTTTTTGTCAATTTCCCATTCATTTCCTATGGGTCGGTCATTTTTGACCGAAGACCAAAATCATTACTATTTTTTTTATGCCTACTTAGCATGCTCGGATCATGACCTCAATTTTTTTTTGTATTCACATACCTAATGCCATACAAGTCACCAAGTTTCATAACATTCCGATGAAGCTGTGATTTTTAAAAATTCAAAACAGAAAATTCTTTGGTCAGAAATGACAGAGGACTGTCTGAGGGTTAACCCTCTGGAGTCTGAGGGGTTTTCTGGGCCCTGGAGGTGTTCTGACATGCTCTGACATTTGTGCTTTTTTCAGTTATTTATAAACATGTTAATGGCAAAGGTGTAAATTCACTCTATATAGCACAAACAGGGCTACCAAAATATGTGATCACCATGCATGTATATTTTTGAATTTTTAAGAGAATAATGTTTATGCGTGGTTATTGAAAAAAATAAAAATGAAAGTTGCTGAAATAAGACCACAAAACTCATAATAAATATGTGTCAATAAGACTTTTGTCGCTTCGAGTTCTTGGCTTCAAAATGATGTGAAAATAGTCTTGCTTTATCGTTCACATAAAACAATACATTGATTTAAATTGATGTAAAACAGGTTTTGCTTGGAAAGCCAATATGCGAGGGAGGCGTGAACGAGGAGTGGTTTACACCTGAGAATACAATGTCCCACCCACTCTGCATAATTAGCCATTCATTCAGGTGTGACACTGACTGAGCCACAATGCAAGGACAAAAGATATATTTAGAAGAAGACTTATATTGACCATTTAAGATTTTGCTTACATCTATCTTGTAAATATGTTTTGCTATTTTATTAAAAAGGTTACAATTACAACAATAATTACAATTTCAACAATATTTCAAGTGTACTCTTTCTTTGTAAAAAAAAAAAAAAAAAAGATTATAGGCCTACATTTTATCTATGTATTCATTAGTTTGAATATAGCCAACATTGGAACAGCTAACATCTTAGTTGATGACTTTATTTTTTGACAAAAATAGTATTTTATATATATAGAAATTTCTAAACAAAAGCTTATTTGATGTGGCAGTATATTCTACAGTAAAAACTGTACCCAAATCTAGTCAACAAAATGTTGTCTTTCATATTTCGCCTGACTGTAACGTTGTTTTCATGAAATATTAGGGCATATAAATGTTAATTTGCAGTTTAATACGTTGCTTATACAAATAGCCTACATTTTATTTCAACATATTTCAGTCGATTTTTACTCATCTCAGTATAGCAATACAGTTTGCTAAAACATCATCATTCATTCACACACGCGATTTAAATTTAAACTGTCTTTTTGCGAGCTGTGGTAAACAGCGCGCATCTCTGCCGTTCATTCATTCATAAACAGAAACCCGATTCACGTGAGAAGGAAAAAAAACTTTCCTCAGCTCGCTCCTCGATATACCCGCACTTCTGAGGGACATTTTCCATTTTTATTATTCCTCACAGCGCTGCGAGACGGTGTAAACAAGTAATGATCTGAATAAACTTGTGTTTTCTCGAGCTGATATGGGGGCGTTCACAGGATTGCGTGGATTGCCTCAGCCATTTGCATTTGAATAGCGCGCGCTCTCCGTGGGCGTGTCACATTACATCTGAATGAGCTGTAATGAGCTCGACTGGAATCGCTCTCTTTTGATACAGATTTCACAAGATGAGAATATTTGTTTTTTATATAAATTACTTCATTTAAAAGAAGATAATTCAAGCTTCATGCCTGTGTGTCTGTATGCCTGTTTGACTGAGTATTCGCTGAGTTATTGTTCATTTTCGGACGCGTTTCAGAATGGACTTCACTGGCAGAGAGAAGGCAGAACTCGCTTTGTGTTTATTTTTCTTTATTTGGCAAAAAGCACAACACTTTGTTTTTATTGTGAGTATACACAAAAATAATACACATTGAAACAGAATCGACTGATGTATGAAACTCCTATGGAAAATCAAAGTCAACAGAGTATTTATGAGTTTCTTTTACACTGATAAAAAAAAAGCGAGCTGGTATCGCCGGCGATACCGCCGACCTCAGGGGGTTAAATGGAGAAACCTACAGCACTCAGTAATTACAGGACGCGGTATCAATAATCAATTACAAACAGAAGTTGAGAAAAGCAGAGATCTTCTGGAAGGAATTCTAGATGTGAGGCTACATTTAGCATCTGGAAACCTGCCTTTCATGGCAAAACTAAAAACCTTGATGATGTGCATAATGGCAATTTCCTCGGCACAGTTGAACTTTTGTCACATTATGATCCACTCCTTAAACACCACTTGGATAAAATTAGGAATAAGAAGACAGGAACGAGGCTGACACATCATCCAAGCTCTGATACTCAAAATGATTAATTGATATGTGTGGGAAGAGAGTTTTAAAGACAGACCTGAAGGAAAGGGAAGACACAATATATTTCTCAATTATCTGTGATGCAACTCCAGACATTTCCCACACAGAGCAGAATGTGATCAATGTGTAAATCACAAGCTATTGGTCTTAAAAAATACCTGGTAAAGTCATAAAATAATCAAGGTAAATGTCTTGCACTTACAGGTTGAATGTCAATGAAAGCTTTGACTGACTGTTTTTCTGCTAATTTTGTTAGGCGACGGTGGAAGTAAAACGGGTAACAGCTTAAGTGCAAGATTTCCTTTTGCATCTGTGGGAAAATAATTAGACATTTATCAACACTAAAAACAGTAGCTGAGCTGTCATTTAATAATAGCTAGTATAGTAATATAGTAATAATATAGGGCCAGATTTATAAACAGGTCAAATTAGCGTAAGACCACGATATCCCAATAAAGCGCAGACTGAAGTGTAAATGTAGCAGATTGGGTATTTCCCTCCGTTACTCCTCCTGGTGGAGAATTGGAATAATTTCCCCATAGACTTAGCTATGTCAGATACCGGCTGGTTAATCATTATCATGATTGCACTTATAATAAAAGCAAGACGCTCAAGTAAATAGAGTTTGCGTTTAGCCGTTTCTGTTCACTCTTTCTTTCCCCTTCTTTTGCTTTTTCCTGATGGAGTCCTGTAGTTTGGGTCGCTTATTTGTCCAATCTCAGTTGCTACAGTGCAGTGAGGGCATATTGCAGCATGCAGTCATTTTATATACGTTGTTCTGACGCAGTTGGGGGGGGCGTGCCTAACGGCATGCTTCCAGTTCGGAGCAGTGTAAGCGCATCTGTAATCAGCAGGATACAAGGACCCAAACTACGCTGCTGTTTTTGTCTCCCTTATAAATTTGCTGTGTTTTTGTCTATTTATTTTTATGGAATCTGTAATTTAAGTGGGTTCTCTCTGGGACATCTCAAGGGGGGTATTTGGCCCATCTCCATTTGGGGTCTAGTGTTAAACAAACTTGAGTGTGGATTTGTTTTGTAGCAGGATGCAGTTGTCTGGCTCATGCCTCCCTAAGTGACACTTAATTTCCATGTTATTCAGATGCAATTTTAAGGGCGCATGCTTGGCCATAATGAAGCATGTGCACAATGCGCATACACTTTGCTTCTCTCATCTACACAGACGCAGCAGTTCCCTTTCATGGTCACTACGAGTTATGTCAGTGACGACGAATGAGGTTTCGCTTAGAAAGCCTGTCATCTTCGTGTATATTAAATGAGCCAATGGCAATGAAATGCCATGGGTCTGTGGAATTTGCATAGCGTAACTCCTCGTGGGTATATAAGGAAGTACGCCGGCAACATGCAGATATGTTTTCGCTTCGGAGCCAAGTTATTCACTTCACTCCACAAGCCAATCTGAGTTTTATCTCTACTCTCTTCGAGACAAGCTTCTCTCCAGGTGTTGGTGTGACAGAGAGTGCACATTCCCTGCTTATCCCTGCACATTCCCTGCTCCGTGAGAGTTGGTACTTCGGCTGGTGGCCAGGGTGACCTGAGGGTGATGGTGTGGAACAAAGCGCTGACTCTTCCACACTCCACACCCCCCTTGATGATGACACAATGTTGATTGCTGCATCACAAGGTGAGCAGGAGTCATCGGGAGATGACGATTCGACTGTGCTACCACCTTCGGGTGTGCCAGCATTGCCTGAGTCTGATCCCGAGCTGACGGCCATGCTTTCCCGGGCAGCCGCGGCCATTGGGCTCGAGTGGTCCCCGCCACCCGACCCTGTGCGCTCACGGCTGGACGATTGGTTTTTGGAAACTCGTCAGCGTCCAACCCCAATGCCTTTCTTCCCGGACATACATGAGGGGGTCACGAGGTCCTAGAAGGCAACCCTGTCTTCCCGTGATCATTCAGCAACCTCCTCCGCCTTGCCTCCTCTCGATCAGGCGGCCGGTAAAGGGTACACTGGGGTTCCCTAGGTTGAATGCTCTGTTGCGATGCAACTGTGTCCGGAGAGTGCTTCTTCCCGTGGCGACCCAAACCACCCCTCCAAGGCCTGTAGGTTCTCCTCCACCCTTGTGGTGAAGGCCTACAGAGCTGCGGGGCAGGCGGCCTCCTCACTGCATGCCATGGCCACTCTGCAGGTCTACCAGGCCCAGATGCTCAGGGACATGCACGAGGGGAGGACTGTCCCAGGGCTCTTTGATGAGCTGCGTGCTGCCACGGATCTTGCTCTCCGAGCGACGAAGGTGACCGCACGCTCCCTGGGTCAGGTGATGTCCACATGTGTGGTCCAGGAGCGACACCTGTGGCTAAACCTGGCCGATATGCGGGAGGCCGAGCGAACCCGTTTCCTCGACACCCCTATATCCCAGGCTGGCCTCTTCGGAAGCAGACTGAGGCTCTCAAACATGTCCTGCCCCGACGGCCCGCTGCTGCCTCCACACAGCCGTTGGCACAGGCGCCTCAGTCTGCTCGCCGCCACTTTATATAATACCGCTTCAGCTTTGGCTTCGCGATCGAGTCCCAAGGTGCCTTCACCCCGTGGACGAACCTCAGCTTTCTACGGGTTGGAGTGCCCTTAAAACGAGTTTCCAGGCATGTTGTTGTATAAACAAATGCCTCCACCACGGGCTGGAGCGCCATGTGCAATGGGCATGCTGCCGGGGGCTCCTGGACAGGACCCCAGCGCCTTTGGCATGTCAATTGCCTCGAGTTTCTGGCTGTACGTCTCGCCCTGCACCGCTTCCATGCGTTGCTCAGGGGTCAGCACGTACTAGTCCGATCAGACAATACCGCAACAGTAGTGTACATCAACCGACAAGGTGGTCTGCGCTCCCGCCGTATGTCGCATCTCGCCCGCCACCTTCTCATATGGAGTCAGAAGCATCTGAGGTCGCTTCGAGCCATTTATATCCCAGGAGACCTGAACCGTGCGGCCGACGAGCTGTCTCGGCTTCGGCCTCTCCCTGGAGAATGGAGAATCCATTCCCAGACGGTTCAGATGATTTGGGATCAGATCGGGGACGCACAGGTAGATCTGTTTGCCTCCCACGACTCGTTCTATTGCATCCTGTTTTTTTCCCTGACCGAGGGCACGCTCAGCACGGATGCACTGCCGCACAGCTGGCCATGGGGCCTCTGCAAGTATGCGTTTCCCCCAGTGAGCCTTCTTGCGCAGACCTTTACAAGATCAGGGAGGACAAGGAGCAGGTCATTTTGGTTTCCCCGTATTGGCACAACCGGACCTGGTTCCCAGAACTAGTATCCCTCTGAGGAAGGACCTGCTTTCTCAGGGACGGGGCACCCTATGGCATCTTTGGAACCTCCACGTGTGGCTCCTGGACAGGATGAGGCAGGTTTAAGTACCCTACCACCAATGGTGGTGGCTACCATCACTTCCGCTAGAGCATCGTCCACGAGACATGCCTATGTGTTGAAGTGGAACCTCTTTGTCAACTGGTGTTCTTCCAAACAAGACCCCACGAAATGCCCGATCAGTGTCATGCTTTCCTTCCTGCAGGAAGGGTTGGAGCGAAGGCTGTCTCCCTCCACCCTGAAAGTGTATGTTGCCGCCATTGCCGCACATCACAATACAGTTGAAGGTAAGTCTCTGGGAAAGCACAACCTGATCGTCAGGTTCCTGAGAGGAGCGAGGAGACTGAATCCTCCTCGCCCTCCTCTCGTACCTTCTAGGGACCTCTCAGTAGTTCTAACTGCTCTGCAGAGTGCTCCCTTTGAGCCTCTGCAATCAGTGGAGCTTAAGTTCCTGTCAATTAAGACAACGCTCCTGGTTGCATTGGCCTCCATCAAGAGGGTAGGGGACCTGCAGGCATTTTCGGTTGACGAAGCGTGCCTGGAATTCGGGCCGGCCTGCTCTCACGTGATCCTGAGACTCCGGCCTGGATATGTGCCCAAGGTTCCCACCACACCCTTTCGAGACCAGGTGGTGAACCTGCAAGCGCTGCCCTTGGAGGAGGCAGACCCAGCCTTGGCACTGCTCTGTCCAGTACGTGCCCTCCGTGCTTTCGTAGACAGAACGCAGTGTTTCAGGACCTCAGACCAGCTCTTTGTCTGTTATGGTGGGAAGCTGAAGGGAAAGGCTCTCTCCAAGCAAAGGTTGTCTCACTGGATAGTGGACGCCATTGCTTTGGCATACCAGCAGCAAGGACGACCATGCCCCCTTGGTGTGACGGCCCACTCCACCCGGAGTGTGGCCTCCTCTTGGGCTCTAGTGCATGGCGCCTCGCTAACAGACATCTGCAGAGCTGCAGGCTGGGCGACACCTAACACATTCGCAAGATTCTACAATCTCCGAGTGGAGCCAGTTTCTTCTCATGTACTCGCTTCAACCAGCCTGTACTAGATTCTGCTCAGGTGTCTTCGCTTGCTTGCCATTCCTCTCCACGGACGGGATACGTGTGATATTTTCCTCATGTGAGCCTAATAAGCCCTGAGTCTCCTCCAGTACTTTTGACATCAATGCCAGAGTTATGCCACCGGCAGCTTTAGGCGCCTTGCTAGGTGCCTCCATGTGCATGGTTCCCCCTCTGGGCGACCCCCACATGTGCATTTGCACTGTAAGCCTCTCTGAGCATGCCTTTCCCTTGGCAAGCCACCCCTGGGGTTAAAACATTCCACCTGCGGCTGGACACCCCAGTGATACTCCATATGCAGTCCCTCCGGGTCATATGTGTATTCCAAGTCCCCTCCTTCGGGCTGGGCATATATGCTTCCCAGTGTACCTTGGTATTCCTGTGTTAAGTAGGAGCCCTTCGTCCGTGCCAGTCTCACGACAGGGAGCTCAGACTTACGCAGGGCACTGGAAGACAGCCGAGGTGGCGTGATTAAACTCGTAGTGACCACGAAAGGGAACGTCTCTTTCGTCTCCGTTTACGTTTACGTTACGTCTCCCTACCACTTCCGCTGTACCACTGGAACGCCTGAGTTCAGTCTCGGCTCATCAGCAAAGACATATCTGCATGTTGCCGGCATACTTCCTTATATACCAACGAGGTGGGGCAGAGTTACGCTATGCAAATTCCGCAGACCCATGGCATTTCATTGCCATTGGCTCGTTTTATATACTCGAAGATGACAGGCTTTCTAAGCGAAACCCCATTCGTCGTCACTGACGTAACGTCTCCGTTCCCTACTCAGGGCACGAGGGTTACATACGTAATAGAGACGTTCTCATTTTTGCAAATCATACATAATTACAAGGAAACATATTCCACACGAGGGAAATCATTGTGGTGTCCATGAAGATGTGAAAAAATAGGCATAAATCTAGCTTACACATTTATCCAAATTATATACGTCTGTTTAACGAAGCTAATTTGGGTGGGTTTCTCCATCCCCATACAATGTCACTTCTCTGTCTTTTACGGCCCTTATGAGAACGTCAGTCTAATCGGCTGTGAACTGGCTGTGATCTCTGATTGGCTTATTTCACGTTACGCCCAAACCACACCTATGAATAATGCAGCTACTTCAGACCAACCCATTTTAGATTTGCGTCGGGCGCAAGAGTCATTTATCTCGCGTTATAATAGCAACAGCGCCCGAGATCCGCCCACAAAGTTACTTGCGTTTTGTGTTTGATACTTGCATTTCAGATCGTTAAAATAGGGCCTAAAGTTCTTCCTCTGGTGTTCCAGAAGACGAAGGAAGAACCAGAAGGAAGACGAGTGGAGTAAAAGAATGGGCTCAAAAGATTCTGTCACGAAGTCGTCTCGGAGATCTCGATTTATATAGAATTCCTAATGATTTTCCTGTTTTTTTGTTTTTTACTCTGTTCCCTAAATTTTAAAATAATAATAATAATCATTAAAGACCTAAAGAAAAAGTGTAGCCTCTGAATAAACAATTGTTTTATGGGGAGGGCTCAGTTAGGCTGACCTGCACGTTTACACACGACGGGTATCAGAATCGGCACAAAGCAACATCATCTTTCCGAACACTCAATGTCAGTGCGGCACAAACACTGTGTGATGCGTGGGCTGAATATAACATTAGGAAGGAGGAGGATCCAAAATCAGGAATGTTTGAGTGAAGGGCATGTAAAAGCAGTTCAGGAAAATAGGGACACCCAAGCAATAGCAACACCCTAGCAACCACCCAAAATACCTTAGCAACTGCCCAGAACACCATAGCAACTGCCTAGTAATACCATAGCAACCACCCAGAACACCCTAGCAACCGCATAGTATAGCAACCACCCAGAATACCCTAGCAACCACCTAGCAACCACCCAGAACATCGTAGCAACCCACTAGAAACACCCTAGCAACCGAGGTTGCTCTATCTATCTATCTATCTATCTATCTATCTATCTATCTATCTATCTATCTATCTATCTGTTTGAGTACCCCAACTCTAATGCTGACTGTGCTCGCCACTTGTCACACACGTCCCAGGGAAAAGTGTCAGGAAATAAAAGCTGATAGACCTTAACCCCCAGAGGTCGGAGGTATCGCCGGCGATACCAGCTCGCTTTTTTTTTAGCAGTGTAAAAGAAACTCAAAAATACTCGGTTGACTTTGATTTTCCATTGGAGTTTCATACATCAATCGATTCTGTTAAATGTGTATTATTTTTGTGTATACTCACAATAAAAACAAAGTGTTGTGCTTTTTGCCAAATAAAGAAAAATAAACACGAAGCGAGTTCTGCCTCCTCTCTGTCAGTGTAGTCCATTCTGAAACGCGTCCGAAAATGAACCATAACTCAGTGAATACTCAGTCAAACAGGCATTCAGACATACAGGCATGAAGCTTGAATTCTCATCTTTTAAACGAAGTAATTTTTATAAAAAACAAATATTCACAGTTTATGTAATATGTATGCAAAGAGAGAGATGTCAGTCGTTCTCATCTCAGCTAATTAAGTTTTAATGTGCTCCGCCCACGGAGAGCACGCGCTATTCAAACGCAAATGTGAGCCGATCCAAACAAACCTGTAAAACGCCCATCAGCTGGATAACACACACCGCGAGTTCACTTTCAGACTTATGTACTTTACGATGCTGTGAGGAATAATACTGTCTTGATAATAATCCTGCAAAAATTTACCTCAGAAGTTCTGGAAGTATCATTTCGAGGAGCAAACGGATCCCGCTGAGGAATTAGGTCAGTTCTGTTTGCTTTGTTCTAATCGGAATGAATGAACGCAAAGATGCGTGCTGTTGTGGAGCTACTACAGCTGGCAAAAATACTGTTTAAATATGAATCGCGTTACTATGAATGAATGAACGCAAAGATGCGTGCTGTTGTGGAGCTACTACAGCTGGCAAAAATACTGTTTTAATATGAATCGCGTTACTATGAATGAATGAACGCAAAGATGCGTGCTGTTGTGGAGTTACTACAGCTGGCAAAAATACTGTTTTAATATGAATCGCGAATACAAAGAAAGATTACACTGGAAATATTGTTACAATTATAAATGTTGTTGTAATTGTATAACCTTAAAAAAAAAATGATATATATATATATAAGGATAGATGTAAACAAAATCTTAAAAGGTCATTATAAGCCTTATCTTTAAATAATTTTATTATGCTTTATTAGTGACACATTTGGGAAGAGAATATATTCCAAATCTGAAAATACAGTATGAGAACAATTAACTGCACAATTACTAGAAATGTTTACCTTGGATATTGTACAATTTGCAAGCAAAATTTGTGGAAAAAACAACAAACCAGTTATATATTGTCCTTGCATTCTTGTGGCTCATTCACACACCTGAATGAAAGGCTCATTACCTATGCAGCCTCATTATGCGGCCCCATTGACTCCATAGGTGTGAATCACGCCCACCCGCATATGGCCTTTCCAAACAAAAAGTGTTTTACAAGATTTAAATCAATGTATTGTGTTATGGGAATGATTAGGCAGGACGATTTTCACATAATTTTGAAGAAAAAATACTAGGCAACGACATCCATTAGTCAAAAGTCTTATTTACATATATTTAGAATGTGTTTTATGGCCTTATTTCAGAAACTTTAGTTTTTTGTTTTTTAAAAAACCATGCATAAACATTATTCTATCAAAAATACAAACATGTACATGCAAGTTGTTCACATATTATGGTAGCCCTGTTTGTGCTAAATAGAGTGAATTTACACCTTTGCCATTAATATGTTTATAAGCAACTGAAAAAAGCACAAATGTCAGGGCATGTCAGAACATCTCAAGGACCCCAAAAACCCCTCAGACTCCAGAGGGTTAATTGCCCACAGAACACGAACACGCGTAGAGGGAGAATGACACGACCACACTTAAACATGCTTTTTATAAAGCCTCTAAAACGCGCCTCAGTGATTGCGCCGCACAGGTTTGCTCAATGTCAAGACGCAGCGCCAGTTTGCGTTTCTTCCCATTTGAGAGGTACACAACCATTAAGATGTGAAAACTAATTCTAATGAACCAAGAGCCAGAGAAAATATTAAAAACACTCAACCTGTCACATATAGTTAAGAGACAGACAGACAGGTAAACAGACAGACAGCACTGTCAGGTTTCTCTGAGCTCAGACCAGCGTTTGCAGCATTATGACGTTCATTCTGAGTCTGTGAGCAGGACATGATCAGAGATGGGCAGAACATTAATGAAATGTATTTAAGCTTTCCAAATCTTTGGACTGTGGATGGTATTAGATCATGCCAAAATGTTAGATCGGATGAATCTCCAAGTCAGAAATATCAGATATAGATTCGACCCTGGACGCAGAATCCCTGCCAGAAGATATAAGTCTTCTATCAGCCTGAGAGTTTGACTGGGAAAGTCAGGGAAGAGCAGAAGCAGGAGAAATGATGATAATAAAAGAGCAGAGTTTATTGAATAATCTTAGTTGTGTACGTTTCAATGCTTTGACTTCATCTAGATGTTACACTTCGCCTGACCATTACAATTCCAACAAGTGTTATTATCAAGAGAAAAACAATGGAAAATGATTGGTTCACAACATCGTCCTGTGACGCTAAAAACCTTGAAATGGAGACATTCTCTCATCTCTAACTCATTAATACAAACATCCCTTCAAACCACACAATCATGAGATTAAACAACAATAGCAAGGAAACAGCAAGACCAAGGAAATAAGTTAAAAAAGAAAGAACTATAAAAACAAAATAAAAAAATGTATAATAAAACAATTAAATGACAAAAATTAGTAAATTATGTAAATCCAACAATATTAATAAATGATAAATCAAATGACAACTACATACGTAACTAATGATTATAAATGATCATGAAATCAAGTATAAAAGGAGAGAAAATAAAACATCACCAAAGTCTGGTTGCTTAAAGTAAAACACAGGTTGTTATTGAAAGCCTTAGATCCTTCAATCCTCCTCTTAATCATGTATGAAAACACTGGATTACATAGACTGATTAAATGCAAGCACTGATTATGATCAAAACATACTCTGAAAAGCTTGTGTGATCGGGCCGTACTCTTCTCTTCTACATGCTCTTTAACAGAACAGCTCTTTGAACCGCATACCAGTGTCAGTTGAGAGTGTGTGTCTGACGTCAGATGAAAGCCTTACGACAGTCGAGTGTCTCACAAAACAAACCAATGTACAAGAGTCTGATTAGAAACACTCCTGAAACTGTAACTAATAAAGGTGCTTTCAAATGATTCACAGTGGCCCCAATATTGATCTGAACCATGCGTCCCACTCAGAGGAGTAAAGACATGATCCGTATTGAGTTTAGCTGAGTCGTGCACTGCTCTTCCAGTGTTGTCTGGGATATATGAACATTAACAGTTGCATGTTCCTCCCTGGGAGGCTAACAGAATATCAACAGCTATTCGCTTTAGTAAAACAAGCTTCCTCATTACATGCACTTCTTCTGCAATGTCAGCAACAGAACTAAGTGAGGTTTGCTGTGTCCTCAAACACCAAAGGTGGCCTCATGTAGTGCCTGTACTTCATTCTGTACATTGATCATATTTTCACTTTCAGAGATTCAATTATCGATCTGTGTCATGATTAAAAGATGTTTCACATAATCCTCTCCTCTGACATTACTCACATTGCCAGTAATAGAAGCCAAATAACATCCTTAAAATCCCTTACAGAGGAATAGATAAGCTTTGTTATCACAAACAAAGTGTGTGTCATTAGTACAATGAGTGTTTCGATTTCTCATTGTTAGAAGAGTTTTGTCACATCTGGAAAATTCACACATCTGGCTTAGACTTGCTCACTACATTCTTCCCTTCAAGGCATCAGGAAGAATTCACTTATTCCCTCCAGATTTCACATTAAGACAAACGGATATCTATAATCAGTACTGTTGTATGCAGTCAAATGCCATGAACTATAATGTTAATGAGAATAATTTCTTTAGTGACATACACTGCTCGTGAACAGCAGTTTGTTGTGCCAGGAATAATCAGCCACATTATAGACACATCTGTAAGCATTTGATTTTGTCAGTGGTTCAAAATTGAGCATTTAGCACAAGTTTCACCCTGTAATTTCCAAAAGTCATTGTGAAAATCTATTTCTTTACCACCTACTCTCTGTTTTAAATTTTTCCATTTTAGACTTTTGCCATTTGTTGTCTCAACATTAAGGCAGTCTATGCTCTAGTAATGTTACTCTAAACGAGTTATCTGACAGGTTTATCATTTTGATACTAGAATTAGTTGATTTCTTCGGTGATGCATCATACTACGGTAGTTAAGCAGTGAGTAATGATGCTGTACAGGAAACATAGTTTAGATTGTTGAATGGCAGGGCTGTCCATCACCAAATTACAAAAACATCTCATTAAAATGTCTACAAAAGTATAAAACTGATCTGAGATCAGATAAAAACCATAAACACTGGTTTACTGGGATCAGCCCCCAACAGCGAACTATTGAAATGTCGAAACATTTGGAAACAGTTGTGACGTAAAAACGTGATGAAAGCGGCCATCACTGGTGAAGACAAACATTTGATTGAACAAGATCCAAACTGAGTATAAAGTCAGTATCTCGGTGCTCTTTGATGCGGGATAGTTCAACTTGCTGTAACGACACTGACCGTCTGTCCGGTCAGATGTTCTGAAGTAGCGAATCATGATTGTTCTTCTCATGCTGACTAAATATGAACACTACACGTTCATATTCAGAAAGCCCTAATTGACTAGCTTTCTGACACAAGTCTCTACAAGCAGGCCCTGGTTAATGTTTTACCCGACCTAATGAAATCAACGAACAGGCCCCTGTTTGTTTCTCATACTATCACGTGCTGCGACCACAATTCCCTTACTGTGTCTAACGTTTGTTCTTTGTGTACTGAAGGAAAATTGCAAGACTTACCCCATTCAGTTGTTTTGGGACAACTAGGACTATCTTGCTTCTCTCAGCAAAATTATATGACGCCTCAGGCTGTCAAGTTAGTCTGCCCACAGAACTACCTTTGTTTTTGCCGAGTAACACATTCTCAAATAGCCCCCAACCCCTCACGTGGTATGCACCACGAGATGCAACAGATGCCGACCTCACAGATACACACACACATTGACATATATGGACTTCCACTAGTAAAATTTCATTTTACTAACTATTAAAAATGTACAAAGAGTGTTCCAGGTGATTTGCATGTTCACCAGTGTGATATTAGAATAGTTGTGTTTTTGAATTACAGTGATGTAATCTTTAAGTGCCTTGGTTCAACAAAAGAATGTATCTCTATGTTGCTATCTTTGTCAATATTCGTCCTTAGTATTGTTTTGATCTCCTCTGCATGACGAAGAAGATTTTTGATAAGAGACTGTGATAAACGTTATGGTTCCATGCGTTTTTAATTCCCTGAGCATAATATCATACTTTGCCCCCTCGTGATTCCACACGAGGGTCGGGCTACATTAACACACAAGAAAATCTTCTGCTCGGAATGCTCTAAGAGGATTCGTCAACCACGAAAAAGGGGACGGCACACGGGACACTGATAAAAGCCTAAACCTTCAGTTTCCTCTCTCTCTTCTCCCTCCTCAAAAACTTTGGAAACCCAAGTCCGGACCGGCTTCGGCCTGCTTCTCTTTTCTTCTCTTTTATTTCTTTTTATGTTTTTCTATAGTCTAGTTTCGTTTTCCTATTCGCCTCTGTTCATTCACGGGCTGAATGAACTTAGCCTGAATCATTCCCGGCAACTTCACCTCAAAGAAAGAGACTCTTTGAACCTCCCGCGCTCGCGCTCGCATGGAAGACACAGCACGCGCTCACCGAAGCAAGCCCTGCTTTCTTAAAGAGACACACGCACGCTGCTCTTAGGACACACGCACGAACTCGGCGTTCTTCAGCAACAAAGAGAACCATTTTGCAAGATAAGTTTATTGAACTTTTAATGTGATTTGATTCCTTGCTGTCTCTCAAGGTTACTGTCTGTGATTTTTGCCATGCTGAGATCATTTCGGTGATCTCTCTCATCCTGAACTTTAGTTTCACTTTCTCCCTTTCATCCTCTCCCTCTCTCATCTGTTATTCGTTATCTTGTATTGTTTAACTGTATTGTATGTACATAGACATATAATCCGTGTGTATTGTGTAGTTTGATATATTCCTTAGTTCGATGTATTAGTCCAATTATTAAATTCCATATATTTTCCATATACTTGATTGATTCTGTCTGCCTGCTCATAACTAAAGTCAATGAGATGTTTTCGATCTTAAGCTACAAAGCTGATTTGTTACTTTAAGTAACCTAATCTTATAAGAACAGGAGAGTTGTTTTTATGGCCAGAAAATAGCTTTCTTCAAATTATAAGAAAGAGATAATTTTTGTTGGGAAATTGTTAAGTTAATCTTACGGCCGTTTTGCTGGACAAAGTTTTCCCGTTTGATGATTATTCATTTCCATTAAGGGTTATCTCATAATCGATCTGAAATAGAATTATTAGTATATGAATGATGAATTATAATTAGTTGTGATTGATTATTCAGATATACAAATCGATCTATTTTCAACTTCGAATAAATTAATGTAACTGTAAAATGCAAAATATTAATCATATTCATGATTAATTGCTAAAATTCCCTATAGATCATTTGAGCTAAATGTTAAATGTACTACTAATGCCAGTGCGGTTACATTGCAAAAATCATATAAGGCCAAGGCACTCGAGAATTTAGAAAACATAAACGCCTTTTTACATGGCTATAACATTTTTATTAACATTCATATATCTGCAAGCAAGTGTGTGTGAGGATCACATGCCAAGGCCATGGAGAGGAGTGAGAGGAGTTAGTTTTAACCACAGAGGAATGTGAATGCAATCTAGCATAGTTTCCACTGATGCATATGTTGACTGAACTATTCTCTTTAAGGAATGAGGATTGTGTAGCATGAGATACACATTCAATTTTAAACATGCACACATGTATCTCTACCTTGTAAAGATAATGTAAGTTACTTTGTTTAGCATATAAATGCCCAACCTTTGTGTATTGATGAATGAAGACCATCTCTCCAGTAAATAGTTTTTCTCTGCTATGTCTTGATATATAATAATAAATAAGAGATCTCATGGCAATATAACTAGTGTGCGCTTCCGTGATTTGGGGATTAAAGTTTAATTCCAAGTCTAAACTAGTGCCAGTGCTGCCAACTCTCAGACATTCAGTGCGAGACTCACGCTATTGACACTTTTCTCACACTTACTCACGTTACACAACCATATTCTCACTTCTCCTTCTAAGCTTTTTCCGGGTTTTTTTTTTTTTTTTGCTCTGTGGCCTGATTTCAAAGCCCTTGGAGATCTTCCTGATCCTCATTATTGATATCCACTGTTACAGCAGTGTCAGCTTGACGGATGTCATTGTTCTCATTGGCATCTTCAGTCAGGGTGGCATTGCTGTAACCAGCGGCAGATTTCATGCTAAGGTGGCATTTGTCAACTGGGGAATCCTCTTTATTTTCCCCTGACACAACAAAAGTGAGGAGCCACTCAACTCTGTATTATTACTTCTAAAAATTTTGAGTCTCACCTTATTTTTCAAAACTTTTGCGGGTTCGGACAAACACTTCCTGTTTAATCTGTGTTTCAGACAGCTCCGTACGTTAACAATGGAGCGGTTCATAGAGTTTTATTTTGAACTTGGACTTAAGTATAAAGAAATACGGACACATCAATTGTAACAATCACCAGCTGGAGTGCCCTTGAGAGCCACCAGAGGGCACTCCACAACAGACTATTATCACTCCCTCACAAACTACATTTCCCAGAACTCACTGCCCAGACTCATCACTGATTGCATTCACCTGTATCTCATTACCTTGTTAGTATCAGCCTATTTATTCCATGGTCACTCATTCACTAACAGCGAAGTTTTTTTTGTGTCACACTGCATTTCTGAGCATTCTCCCTGGTTTCATGTCTTTTGTTGTTTATTTTTTATTTATTGCCCTGTTCCCTGGGTTACCCTTTTGCCTCTGACCCCTGCCTGTTTTGTTTGTTTGTTTTTATGGACTGTTTTGTTTTTACCTCCCCTCCCCTCCCTCCTCAAGTCACTGAAAGTTCATTAAGAATGTCTATATATCACACATGGTGTATCTTGTGAATATGTTGTTTTTTCCTTTTCATGTTTGGTATCATTTTATTGACGACGACAACGAACAGCACACGACAGCAGTGAGTTTTTTTTGTTTGCTGCGCCACGGCGCGAAGCGACCATTGTGTTTAAGGTCTCTCCGCTCCCAAGCCACGCTACAGGCCTGCAACGTGTCCTCCTTTGACTATCTGGGTATTCATTTCATTTTATTTTATTGAGTGGCCACTTAGTCATTTGCCGGCTTAGCTTTAATTGTGGGGAATTGAGTGTTTTTGTATAATTGGTCATTTGACTGAACTGTGTTTCATTTGAATTGCACTTTTGATATTTGAACTGTATATGTAAATACTATATTTTTTTCAGTAAATAGTTTAAACGTATTTCTGTTGCAGATTTTCATTAAATTGGGTTTATGATATTGATAATTTTGATACTTAAAGCAAGATAATATTATTAAGTTTACAGTAGCCTGGTTTAAAGTGAAAGTGTTTATTAACGCTGATTAAGATAGCCTAAGTGACATTTCAATTGATGCTTATTGCACTTATAGTATTGATAGCCATTTAAAAGGGTAGAACAATAATGTAACTTTAAAAGTTAATGCTTATTTAACCAAGTACTTGAGATAGCCGCATACAATTAGTGTTTCACTTTCATTTAGCTATAAAGACACTGTATTGTCATTTTTGCATTAAGTTAAAAGCTACTATTAAGGTAAATGCTAACAAGTAACTTATAATTAGGGAATTACAGTAGAGTATTAATTAATATTAGAGAGAGAGATCTCTCGCCACATAGGAATTCGGGGAGCGCACTCCACGCTAATAGCTAGACACGCTAGGGGGCGCTACAATGAATTAAAATGATATTGTCAGATATCAACCTATTGGGTAAACAATAAGTTTGGTCGACATGAATAAAATGCTCCATAACTTTTTTCAGTCTCATTGCCAACACCTTTGACAAAAGTTTGTAGTCAGTGCAGAGTAGAGCAACTGGCCGCCAGTTCTCGATCTCTTGTAAATCCCCTTTCTTGGGGAGAAGAGTGAGGATTGCTCTCCTGCAGCTCAATGGTAAGTGTCCTTTACCGTAATTTCCGGACTATAAGCCGCAACTTTTTTCCCACGCTTTGAACCTCGTGGCTTAAACAACGACGCGGCTAATTTATAGATTTTTCCCGCTTTCACAAGCTTCATGCCGCAAAAAAACGGAGTAAAAAAAACACATTCTGTGATGTGCTCAGTTTTTTGGCGGCATGAAGCTTTCATTAGAGTAGACCAATGAAATTGCCGAACGGGTTAAACAACTTTTTTGTTTACTGTTTAGATAAAGTCCAGCGCGCTCAAACTTCCCATCATTCTGATTATGGTAGTCATTTTGTCACCCTCATCATGGCAAAGACACGAAGAAATGCATATGATGCAGCTTTCAAGTTGAAGGCGATTGATCTGGCTGTTGGAAAAGGAAATAGAGCTGCTGCACGGGAGCTTGGTCTTAATGAATCGATGATAAGACGTTGGAAACAGCAGCGTGAGGAATTGACTTAGTGCAAAAAGACAACTAAAGCTTTCAGAGGGAAGAAAAGTAGATGGCCCGAACTAGAAAATGAGCTCGAAGACTGGGTCAACACACAGAGAGCAGACGACCGAGGTGTTTCAACTGTGCAGATCCGACTGAAAGCCAAAACAATCGCCACCGCAATGAAGTTTGAGGATTTTAGAGGTGGACCATCCTGGTGTCTCCGATTTATGAGACGTAAAGGCCTGTCCATTAGGGTACGGACGAGTCTGTGTCAGCAGCTCCCTCCCAACTACAAGGAAAAAGTTTCAAACTTCCACAAATTCACTGATGCAAAGATAGCGGAGCATTCCATTGGCCCGCAAGACCTCATAAATATGGATGAGGTTCCTCTGACATTTGACTTGCCTCTCACTCGGACTGTCAACAGGAAAGGCGAATCTTCCGTCACGCTGAAAACATCTGGGCATGAAAAAACTCACTTCACCTGTGTTCTAAGCTGCACGGCATCGGGAGAAAAGCTTCCACCAATGGTGATTTTTAAACGCACAACGATGCCAAAAGAAAAATTCCCGAGAGGAATTGTTGTGAAAGTCAACAAGAAAGGATGGATGACGGAAAGCCTAATGCATGAATGGCATACGGAGTGTTACGGCAAGCGACCGGGAGGATTCTTTCACAGGAACAAGGCATTGCTCGTTTTGGACAGCATGAGGGCCCACATAACAGATTCGGTGAAAGAAGCCATCAAGCCATCAGGACAAACTCAATTCCAGCTGTGATTCCTGGGGGCACAACAAAGTATTTGCAGCCACTCGACATCAGTGTATATCGTGCATTTAAGGTGGTGCTCCGTGTTCAGTGGGAGGCTTGGATGACAGATGGGGAGAAATCCTTCACTAAAACGGGCCGCATGCGAAGAGCAACTTATGGTCAAGTCTGCCAGTGGGTCCTGACAGCATGGAGCATTGTCAAAAAATCCACTATCATCAACGGGTTTCGAAAGGCTGGACTGCTGCATGTTGAAGAGGGCAGCATGAGCTCAGCGGGGAATTTGCCTCCGGATGAAAGTGACGAGAGAGACAATGAAAATGATCCAATATCGGATGAAGCAATTCTGAGGCTATTCAACTCCGACACCGAAGGAGATGACTTCAGTGGTTTCAGTGCACAGGAGGAGGAAGATAGTGACCAATGACTTTCTTGGTAGGCTACTGTTTACTAATTCTTTATTTTTTTTGTTGCAAGCCGTATTTCGTTAAATTTTCGTTAAAGCCTATTTTTTTCCGTTACAAGCCGTGTTTCATTAAAGCCTGTGTAAAGTTCATTTGTTTCAATGTACCGGTAGGCACCTGCGGCTTATAGACATGTGCGGCCCATATTATGTTCAAAATATTTTATTTTTTTTAATTCAGTGGGTGCGGCTTATAGTCAGGTGCGCTCTATATTCTGGAAATTACGGTACTTAAACTGTCTCTGAGAACAAGCAACAAATCTCAGCCAATCACAGGCCAGAAAACTTTATAAAAGTCCACAGGAAGGCCATCAATGGCTGGAGCTTTACCGCTTTCTAGACACTGCAATGCAGAATGTAGTTCATCAGCAGAGATCGGTGCATCCAACTCTACATTATCCTCCTCGGAAACCCTCATAGAAGGACTGCGCCTTTAACAAATGACATTTCATTTCTTAACTTTAACCCTCAGAGGTCGGAGATCACGCCGGCGTGATCTGCTCGCTTTTTTCCTTATGAGTTGAATTGAGACCCCAAATACTCTTTTGACTTTGATTTTATAAAACAAGTTTCATACATCAATCGATTCTGTTAAATGTGTATTATTTTTGTGTATACTCACAATAAAAACAAAATGTTGTGCTTTTTGCCAAATAAAGAAAAATAATCACGAAGCGAGTTCTGCCTTCTCTCTGTCCGTGTAGTCCATTCTGAAACGCGTCCGAAAATGAATCATAACTCAGCGAATACTTCTCACACAGGCACGTGAGATATGTCTTTATGAAGCTTGAAATCTCCTCTTTTAAATGAAGTAATTTATATAAAAAACAAATGTTTTTAACTCGTGTAATCCCTTTGAAAGCAAGGAGAGGTACCGTTTTTCCTTCTCCCTTCATTATCTCTAAATGAGCTGCAGCCGCCCCGCCCCCGGCGCGATTCACATGTAAATAGTTTACCTGATCTAGTATGCATCGCATACGCCCCCCGATCAATGCCATAAAAACACAGTTTGTTCATCAGACTTCAGACTGATAGTTCATCGCGTTTTGAGTATGACACGCTTCTCCGGTAATAAAGACTCCCTTCAGATGATTCTGGACAGCGAGGAAGAATGCACCTTTTCCTCAGAGGACGAACGGCAGCATTTTGAAGAGCGAATTCCGCCGAGAACACAATTTCGGAGTAAGTTTTACTTAAAAGTCTTTTGTCTTTTATTTTTCGTGTTCGCATTTATGAGGAAAAAACAATATTACGTGACAGTTCTCCATTATGGTCGGGAGCGCTCTAAAAAAAGCACTAAAAGACTTTCAAACTTTCACAGAGACCTCAAAACAGAAAGTACAAATCCTTTCTTTAAAACGAATTTCGTTTTGTATCAATTGTATCTTAATTTTAATAATTTTTTCATTAACAAATTTCCTGGATTTAAAGTAAATATAGGCTAGCAATCACAACATAAGGTGCTTGAACTGGAGATCATCATGAACCAGACCGTATAGCCTACTCGCCTCACATGTCTAAAAAATGTGAAATATATTTACAGAAAGCTGGTTCTAAACAAACCATCCAAAACACTAGCCTACTGCGAAGATCGCGAGTCAATAGCCTATGGTCAACTTCATCTTTGCCAGAAGTTAAATTTAAATCGCGTGTGTGAATGAATGATGATGTTTTAGCAAACTGTATTGCTACTGAGATGAGTAAAAATCGACTGAAATATGCATGCATACATACATATACATAGATAAAATGTAGGCCTATAATCTTTTTTTTTTTTTACAAAGAAAGAGTACACTTGAAATATTGTTGAAATTGTAATTATTGTTGCAATTGTAACCTTTTTAATAAAATAGCAAAACATATTTACAAGATAGATGTAAGCAAAATCTTAAATGGTCAATATAAGTCTTCTAAATATATCTGTTGTCCTTGTATTGTGGCTCAGTCAGTTTCACACCTGAGTGAATGGCTCATCATTATGCAAAGTGGGTGGGACACTGTAATCTAAGGTGTAAACTACTCCTCCCCCTCGCATATTGGCTTTCCAAGCAAAACCTGTTTTACATCAATTTAAATCAATGTATGGTTTTATGTGAACGATAAAGCAAGACTATTTTCACATAATTTTGAAGAAAAAACACTAGGCGAGGACATCCATTAGTCAAAAGTCTTATTGACACATATTTACTATGTGTTTTGTGGCCTTATTTCAGAATTTTTATTTTTTATTTTTTTCAATAACCACGCATAAACATTATTCTCTCAAAAATGAAAACATGTACATACACATGGCTCACATATTATGGTAGCCCTGTTTGTGCTTTATAGAGTGAATTTACACCTTTGCCATTAATATGTTTATAAGCAACTGAAAAAAGCACAAATGTCAGGGCATGTCAGAACATCTCAAGGGCCCCAAAAACAGCCCAGACCCCAGAGGGTTAAACAAACTGATAAGGGAAACTCTCTTTGCATCCTCTCTGGCAACATTGATGTTTAAAGAACCCAGCTTTATGTCACACATAGCAAATGTTAATTTGCATTTTAACAAAACAGAGAGGTTAACACAAACAAAGAAAAAGAAAAACAAAAGACACTTAACCATCATAAGCTATTTAACTTTTATCATAAATTATTTAGACGAAAAATGTATTGGTCTGTAAAGGTCAGTTGGCCGGGGTGTTCTGTATTTTCATGAATAGTTTAACTGAATCAAGGAACAACTTTAAATCTGGGAAAAACTCATCAACTTTAACTGATCTCAAGCCTTTGGTTCTTTGTAAAAAGGACTGAATTTTGGTGAAAGAGTAAGCACTCTCCACATCCATCTGTGTGTCTCCACTAACATCACTTTCAGACTCTACGTGTTTGTAGCAAGTTGGGAAGAGAAAAGTATCCATTGTGTCTTGGGTTTGTATGATTAACTTCCCAAAACTATTTTTTCTTGTGGTTGGGAACTATCTGTTGGGGTGTTGTTGTGTGGGACATTTATCAGTGTTGCGCGCTATGCGTTTGGAGTGCGTGAGTTACGTCATCCTCAGTTTGCGGATGGACGCTGGCGAGGAAAGACGCACTTATTTTCTCTCGCTCTTCCTACTTAATGTTGGTATGTAAGAGGAGTTCATTCAATTAAAGTTCATTTATCATTGAGTACAATGTTATATTAAATTGATTGTACACATGCATATTGTGTATTTTGAGTTTTGTGTGAGCCTTATCGGACGCACGTGGAGTGAACTAACTGTTGATTTGTGCACAGTGTGTGATGTGGGAAGAGATTGGCGCAACGAAAAATATTGATCAAATTGTCCCATATGTTTCCAGGTATGTTCAGTTCTTTAATTTAACCAGTATAATGTGATCTAATTTATGTAATTTGAGTTTATAATGTATATGGGGATTGTGCTTTTGAGCAGATATTGTATATTTATTTCTCAGATTCTGTAATACATTATATCATGTTACATCCATCTATTACACTGGTTTTGCAGTTCTAAGGAGTATAATGTGACTGTGCATAATGTTTTGAGGGAATATTTGTTTGATTCATACTAACATTATTCTTATGTTATTTCTGATATGTTTAAAGAATACACATCCAGCCATTTTATTACTTTATTTTTCCTCAAACAAAAGAAATGTATTATTTGCACATTAATGTATCTGCTACATAATGTTAAGTATGTATACATGTGAGTTACGTCATCCTCAGTTTGCGGATGGACGCTGGCGAGGAAAGACGCACTTATTTTCTCTCGCTCTTCCTACTTAATGTTGTGTGTGATGTGGGAAGAGATTGGCGCAACGAAAAATATTGATCAAATTGTCCCATATGTTTCCAGGGCGGGTTAATAAATTCAGCTGTTTTGAAGCCATCCTGTTGTCTGCTGTGTGAAGTTCGTTATGTGCAGAATGGGATCTGCTACATAAAACTGGTGCCGTGACCTTCTTGGATACAACTGATCAGCCACAGCCGATCGCCGGGTGTTGTTCGTTTACGTGGAACTGTTGCTGCGCCTTCCCTGGATTCAGAAAGCCGGCCTGAGTCGTCTGCCAGGTGTCAAGCTGTGGATCGGGTCCTGCCTTCCATTGTCAGCTAAAGAACTTTCCTTGTTTCATACAGTTCTCTTACATTCTTAACATTGACTTTCGAACATTGAATTATTAAGACATTGAGTCAATTTATTTTGTTATACGATAGTGACCAATTTGGACAGTAAGATGTACAATATGTCTACACCAGTCCTGGGGAGGGGTAGAGGTTTCATCAGCTCAGATGGTGTTGTGAGACGTAAAGAAAATGATCAGATTTGCGATATTAATTTAGGCTCTTCACAAATGGAAGGAAAAGTCAACGCTGGTGCTTCATCTTTTACACCTGCCCCAATATGTGATGATTCTCGTTTGCAGATAACAGAGCTACTTGAAGAGCTTGGTAGCCAAATTGGCGATAGTATTTTGGACCGGCTCTTAGCTGATCGTAGTCCTTCTGCTCTGGGGCATCAGACTGCCCCCGAACCAGCTAAAAGCGATCTAGCTAGCACTACACTTGACTTATCCAGGTTGAATCTGATTGTACGTTCTGACAATAGGAGCCCTCCTATTTTCCGTGGTGATGGTACGGATAAACATACCGTTCATGAGTGGATAGAGTTAATGGAGGTTTACTTACAGAAGTGCGATCGCCCGAAAGCAGAGCATTCCATTGAGATTTTGAACCACCTTTTGGGTAGAGCTAAAAATATTGTAAAAGTGGGGCTAAAAAGTAATCACTCACCTGACATGGTTGTTACCCCTGAAACCATTTACAAAATGCTCTTACGCTATTTCAGTGAGACCCCAGAATCTTGTCTTCCACTGGCAGACTTCTATTCTACAATGCCATATGCCAAAGAAAGCCCTGTCGACTATTGGGTCCGTCTCAATAATGCGGCCGAAATCGCTGATAATCACTTGCAGAAAGAGGGTAGTCGAATGAAGAACATTTCACAGGAAATTGCAATGATGTTCATTAGAAACTGCCCTAATGTTGAACTTTCTAGTATGTTCAGGTACAAGCCTATCACGAAGTGGTCATCAGCAGAGGTGCAAGAAGCGATTGACGAGCATCAAAGGGAGCTGAGAACCAAGAAACCACATCCTTACTCTCTCCCTGGCAATTCGTTTCAAGTAGCAACTGCCGCCGTCAGCAACACAGAGACCTCTACAGTGGACAACACTGCAGTTAACTCAGCAGCGTGCATCCCCAGTACCCATAACACAAAGCCTGAGATCGCCACAGTGCCTCCACACACGGCCTTGACTGACACAGGTACATTAGAGCGAGTGCTCAGCATGCTGGAAAGAGTGCTTGAACGCACTAATGCACAGGCTGCTTCTGATAGACCACAAATGCCTTCTTGGTCTCGTCCATCCAAATGTCGTGTTTGTGGTGAGAGAACCCATTCCACACGGTCTCACTGCATGTCTGAGAAAAGATGTCTAAACTGCTTAGAAGTCGGTCACCAGCGCAGGGATTGCCCTAAGAAAAGTGCTGAATATGGGAGCCGCTCCCAGATTCAGGGAAACTGACACACCTGCACTTGGGAGGGGATAGTGTGGGTGAAGAAGTTCAGACCCTCCAAGATGATGCATCAAACATATATGAGTCGACTTGTAAGACAGTTACTAGTGATAATGTGGTCCTGTTTCAGAATGTGACGCAGCTGGCACGGGCAGACAGCCTTTTCTACACCGACGTTCTAGTCAATGACAGCATTCCCTTGAGAGCATTGTTAGACAGTGGCTCTATGGCTTGCACCATCAGTGAAGTTGCAGAATCTCGCTTATTGGACGCAGGTATGTCTCTGGATCAGTGTGAGATGCAGGCCAATATTATGCTGATTGGATGTGGTGGTGTTCAGGTTACGCCGAAATGTATATATCAGCTGAAGATGAGAGTGTACGAGTATGAAGTCAGTGTACCCACGCTGGTTGTTACAGGACAGCGGGATGATTTGATACTGGGCACCAACGTCCTCAAATTCATCTTGAGCCAGTTTAAGCAGAGACCCACATACTGGCGTGTCGTAAATAGGCCTGAATCAACGAAAGATGCTGAGGTTGAGCAGTTCCTTAATGTACTTTCTGGTCTTAACAGATGGAGAGGTGATGAGATGCCTGACATCATTGGCACGGCCAAACTGGTTCAAGCTGTCACGTTGCTGCCAAGGCAGGAGCACCTGGTGTGGGCCAAGCTCCCTCCTACAACACCCATTTCGGAGGGTAGTGCAGTGTTGATTGAGCCGACTAAGTCACCAACCCATAAGAAGGATGTCATCGTGGGACGTGTGGTGGGTTCTATGACTGCTGACAGGTGGGTGCCAGTTAGGATGCTTAACCCAACCGACAAGCCAATCACTTTGAGGAGGAATTCTAAAGTAGTCAACGTCTCTCCATGTGTGGCGTTAGAAGATTTGGATATGGATGGGGAGCAACCCTTTGATACTGTTGAAGCCCAGAGTCAAACTGTGCACGACGGATCACACAACCCAGACTTCCAGCATGTCTTAGAGAAAATGGGATTGAGTGACTTAGACATCGATTCTTGCGAAGCGTCACTTCAATGGAAATTTCAGCTATTGCGCTTGGTCCAGAAGTATGAACATGTATTCTCAAAACACAAGCTAGACTGCGGGAGAGCTAAAGACTTTGTGCATCGTATCCACCTGTCTGACCACCGGCCTTTCCGTTTGCCCTATCGGCGTGTGCCGCCAGGGCACTATCAGAAGTTACGGCAAGTACTGTCAGAGATGGAAGAGCGTGATCTCATTCGTAAATCCAGCAGCGAGTGGGCCTCCCCCTTGGTTCTCGTGTGGAAGAAGAGTGGAGACCTACGCATCTGCGTTGATTACCGTTGGCTAAATTCACGCACTATTAAGGATGCACACCCTCTTCCTCATCAAGCCGACTGCCTCGCTGCTCTGGGAGGGAATGCATTGTTCAGCGCAATGGACCTTACGTCCGGTTTCTACAACATCTCCATGTGTGAGGAAGACAAGAAACTTACAGCCTTTACCACACCTCTAGGGCTCTATGAGTTCAATCGTCTTCCACAGGGACTATGCAACAGCCCAGCGAGTTTCATGCGGCTTATGATGAGTATATTCGGCGACCAAAACTTCCTCACCCTGCTTTGTTACTTGGATGATCTTCTGGTTGTTGCTCCCACTGAAGAAAAGGCCTTGGAAAGGTTGGAGATGGTTTTCGAGAGATTGAGTGCTCACGGGTTGAAGTTGGCGCCAAAGAAATGCTACTTCCTTAGAAGGAACGTCAGGTTCCTCGGCCATGTTGTGAATGAGAATGGAGTCGCGACTGATCCTGACAAAGTTGCTGCCATTACGGCTGTCACTGAAAAGGATCTCATGATGGATGATGGGGTCTCACCTTCCCAAAGAAAGATCAAGTCCTTTTTGGGTATGGTCATGTATTACCAACGGTTCATCCCCAACTGTTCCAGCATCGCCAAACCGCTCTTCACACTAACCGCTGCAACCAAAGGGAAAAAGGGATTTTCAAGGGGTCGTGCTGTTTTTAGGAAACTCAGCCCTTCAGATTGGACTAGAGAATGTGCCTTATCCTTTGAACAGCTTAAGTCGGCTCTTGTGGACTCTGTAGTGTTAGCGCACCCCGATTTCGCCCGGCCATTTATCCTCTCTACAGATGCCTCCTTGGATGGTATAGGGGCAGTATTGTCACAAGTCCTTGAAGGAGAGTCCAAGGCACGACCTATTGCCTTTGCAAGTAAGGCTCTTACACGAGCTCAGTCCAACTACCCTGCGCACCGTCTTGAATTTCTGGCATTAAAATGGTCCGTCTGCGATAAATTTAGCCATTGGCTAAAGGGAAATACTTTCACAGTCTGGACGGACAACAATCCGTTGACCTACATTTTAACAAAGCCGAAATTAGACGCGTGCGAACAGAGGTGGGTAGCTAAGTTGGCCCCGTACACCTTTGACATCCAGTACATACCGGGCACAAAGAATGTGGTTGCCGATGCTCTGAGCCGTCAGCCGTTTGTTCCCAGTCTTGTGAGCCATAGATTAGTGACAGAACCGTACAACCTTTTGCTTGAACAGTCTGAACAAATAAGGAAAGGCACAGTGCAGGATTCCTTTAGGCTCAGCGCCAATAGCCAAAGTGTTGGACATTCGTCAGAACAAAGTTCCTTGTCTTCTGATCAGGTCTCTGCTATCTTAGAAGCTCATGCAAAGTGGGATGTGGGAGCAGAGGGGAGAGTCCTTTCTTGGCTTGCTCAAGAAAACAAACAAATTATGCCTGCTGGTCAGAACCCCTTACCAGTCTTCTTACTAGAGGAGCTTCGGGAGAAGCAAGAAGGTGACCATGTGCTCTCAAGAGTTCTCTTCTATGTATGCAGAGGTAAGAGACCGTCTCGGAGAGAAAGAGCTAAGGAACCTTTCAAGGCCTTGAAACTGTTGAAGCAATGGGACAGACTGAAGCTGTTGGATGGCATCCTGTACCGTATCTGCAAGGATCCGGTGACTAAGTTTACACGTTACCAGTTCATAGTTCCTGATTCACTGGTCAGTGAAGTCTTGCGCGGCATCCACGATGAGGCAGGCCATCAAGGTCAAGGAAGGACGTTATCTTTGGCTAGACAGAGGTTTTCTTGGGTTGGAATGGAGAGTGACACCCGTGATTATGTGAGACGCTGTCAACGTTGTGTGGTCAGCAAAACCCCTGAACCTGAGGGAAGGGCCCCTTTAGAGAGCATCCGAACTATCCATCCACTAGAATTAGTCTGTATAGACTTCTGGTCTGCTGAGGATTCTTCTGGCAAGAGTGTTGATGTACTTGTGGTAACGGACCATTTCACGAAAATGGCTAATGCGTTTCCGTGCAGGAACCAGTCAGCATCCCAAGTCGCTCGGCAATTATGGGACAAGTTCTTCTGTGTTTATGGATTTCCACTAAGAGTCCACTCGGACCAAGGAGCAAACTTTGAAAGCCGGTTGATCAAGGAACTGTTGCAGATTGCTGGCGTACAGAAGTCACGAACCACAGCATATCACCCGATGGGTAACGGCCAAGTCGAGAGGTTCAATCGCACCTTGGGCAATATGATCAGAGCATTGCCTCCGAGAGCCAAACATGACTGGCCACAAATGCTGCAAACCCTGACGTTTGCTTATAACTGTACTGCCCATGAGTCAACTGGCTTTGCCCCATTTTTCCTCATGTATGGTCGAATTCCTAGGCTGCCCGTTGATTTGATGTTCCAGACTGTAGTTCGGGATAACAACGTCACAGACTATGACCAGTATGTAAAAAAAATGAAGGATGATCTGAGGGAAGCTATGTTACTTGCTCAGGCCAACAACACTGCGAGTCAACAACGGCAATCTGAGCATTACAACAAAGACGTCAAAGGCCGAGATATAGAGGAAGGAGACTATGTGTTGCTTGCCAATAAAGGAGAGCGTGGACGGCGCAAGCTGGCCGACAAATGGGACTCAACTGTGCATGTTGTGGTATCTGTGGATACAAGGTGTCATACTTACTGTGTAAGGAACACCAGGACCAATCAGGAGAAGGTGGTTCACAGGAACTTGCTTTTACGTGCAAATTTCTTACCTGTTGATGTGAGGAAGGATTGTGTTGAACCGGCTTCCGAAGACTCCGGGTCGGACTTTGAGACAGATGACTCTATGATCGACAAAACTATAAATGAATTAGAGGATGTTGGAAACGAGATTGATGGAGCAGTTCATTCTCCAGCTTGTCCGTCGACCCCATCAAATGCAGAGGAAACCAGAGGTCTAAGTTTCGGACCAGTATCGGAGCATGTCCTTGATGGAACGGACGTTGACAGTGAGAGTCAGGGAGAAGTTCAGAGTTCAGAATCTGACCCTTCCGATGGAGCAGTTCATTCTCCAGCTTGTCAATTGAGCCCTTCAATGGAAGAGGAGACCAGAGATTCAGATTTCAGATCAGGATCGGAGCATGTCCTTGATGGAATAGATGATGAAATTGCGAGTTGGGAAAAAGTTCAGAGTCCCGCATCTGACCCTCATGATATGAATGTTGAGGAAGTTGAACGTGACATGAAAGAGTCAAAACCAACTGATGGAGTTCCTGGAGAAGTAGTTCACCCTTCATCTGATATGACTCACACAGTCAGAACTAGGGCTGGCAGATTGATTAAACCAGTTGATAGACTGATTCAAATTATGACCCAGAAAACCCCCTTCCGTAGCCCTTCGCTTAGCCTTTTATGGTCAAAAACTTCTTAAGTGGCATTTGAGTTCTCCAGTCAGAATAATTCATTTGGGGTAAAATTTTAGTGGTGATCATTTGAGTATCTTTGGAGTAGTGTTTATGGCACTTCTTTTTGCGGGTGGGCACTTGAGAGTCTGGCCAACTTTCTTTTGTCACTCTCCCAGTGAGTTGGGTAACAGGGTTGTTGCGTGCAGATACTGTGGTTTTCGGAGTGTGATCACATCCCCAATGTCGATTAGTCACTAGTATTAGATTAGTTTTGTGAAGTTCAGGGGGGTGAATGTAGCAAGTTGGGAAGAGAAAAGTATCCATTGTGTCTTGGGTTTGTATGATTAACTTCCCAAAACTATTTTTTCTTGTGGTTGGGAACTATCTGTTGGGGTGTTGTTGTGTGGGACATTTATCAGTGTTGCGCGCTATGCGTTTGGAGTGCGTGAGTTACGTCATCCTCAGTTTGCGGATGGACGCTGGCGAGGAAAGACGCACTTATTTTCTCTCGCTCTTCCTACTTAATGTTGGTATGTAAGAGGAGTTCATTCAATTAAAGTTCATTTATCATTGAGTACAATGTTATATTAAATTGATTGTACACATGCATATTGTGTATTTTGAGTTTTGTGTGAGCCTTATCGGACGCACGTGGAGTGAACTAACTGTTGATTTGTGCACAGTGTGTGATGTGGGAAGAGATTGGCGCAACGAAAAATATTGATCAAATTGTCCCATATGTTTCCAGGTATGTTCAGTTCTTTAATTTAACCAGTATAATGTGATCTAATTTATGTAATTTGAGTTTATAATGTATATGGGGATTGTGCTTTTGAGCAGATATTGTATATTTATTTCTCAGATTCTGTAATACATTATATCATGTTACATCCATCTATTACACTGGTTTTGCAGTTCTAAGGAGTATAATGTGACTGTGCATAATGTTTTGAGGGAATATTTGTTTGATTCATACTAACATTATTCTTATGTTATTTCTGATATGTTTAAAGAATACACATCCAGCCATTTTATTACTTTATTTTTCCTCAAACAAAAGAAATGTATTATTTGCACATTAATGTATCTGCTACATAATGTTAAGTATGTATACATGTGAGTTACGTCATCCTCAGTTTGCGGATGGACGCTGGCGAGGAAAGACGCACTTATTTTCTCTCGCTCTTCCTACTTAATGTTGTGTGTGATGTGGGAAGAGATTGGCGCAACGAAAAATATTGATCAAATTGTCCCATATGTTTCCAGGGCGGGTTAATAAATTCAGCTGTTTTGAAGCCATCCTGTTGTCTGCTGTGTGAAGTTCGTTATGTGCAGAATGGGATCTGCTACATGTTCATCAACCCATCATCTAACTGAGAAGAACAGCTCATGGGACTCATCTTTGACACTTTTGTAACTTGTTCAGTGTTTGATTTATTTTCTGAATTTTTTTAATTTGGAAATGTCAGCGTCCAACAAAACCTCTTCCTCATTAAACAACACTGACTCAGCAACTCTAGTTGCGGTTTGACCAACATTTAATTCCTCTTTTAAAACATCTTGTGCGTTTTCAAGATCTATCTATCTATCTATCTTAAAACTACTTCAAACTACTTTTAAACTTCAAACTAATTTAAACTTCAGATTACTTTAAACTTCTTCAAATTTTCTGGTCCAAACTTTCTCAAGCCAACTTAAAGTTCTTGACAAACTTTTTAATCTAGTTTATTATTATTATTATTATTATTATTGAGCATTTTCACATAGGTGAAATAAAAACAGTAAATAATTGATCATATTATTTATTCGGGTTTCTTCCTTTTAAATATCACAATCCAGACACTTTAATTGGAGAGTATAGATTTTCTGTAGCCATCAAAAATACATCTGTTTGTCATAATCGATCTTCTCACTAAAGATGATCGTCTGTGAACCAACGCCTGGCCTACAGAAGAGCGGAAGTGTTGAACATTTACATTTTTACTTTCCACCTCTGTATATTTCAGATTGTAAAGAGTCTGTAAATTAATCTAAACTAAAAGCAGAATCCCTAGAGCTCGATATCATTATAATCCTGAAGATTAATTCCTGAAGACTTACCGTGATGTGATATTTGTGCCGGTGTAAAATATGTGTTGGCTCTCTGTCACCCTGTTTGAGTTTGCATTCTGTGATCTGTCTACGCTTTCGCTTCCTCTCTATGGTTTTTCTCTATGGAGTCGCTGAAAACAGAGACGTGAAGTCTGAAGACACTTTCTGCTTTCCGTAGTGACGCTCACGTGATGTTTGCTTACTTTACCACAGCTTTACCTCAGATATCAACAACAAATAAACCCCGTCCATCTCCAGACATCAGTCACATCAAGTGTCTCCAGGAATGGTTTATATTCTGAATTAAGTGATGAGAGTCGGCCTGTGGACATTTATCAAGAGCGCTGTCAATCACAACACTGAAATCCCCACCTATAACAAGTAGAGAGTTTGTGAATTCAGTCAGTCAGTACAGTCTTCTGCTTTCTATAAACTCAAGAGAAGTAGCATTCTTAAACCTTCAATTATCCAGAAATATTGGCCATAATATTATAAGTCAAGTTAAGATCAATGACATTACACAGAAATGTCCATATGAATCACAGTCTGAATGTAACGGATTCTCTTTAAATGCATTTCTTCATCACTGCACTTCTCTGCTTTGGTCTTCTTTATCTTCAAGTCTTCTCCCTCTGAACATACACGTATTTGATTAATAAGGTACGACATCGGATCATTCTGTCAAACTATTAGTTCAGTTGATTCAGTGTTTGGAAAAGCTCAGTTTCTCAGCTGATGTGACATTTGAGACGATTCTTATGAGTCTGAAATATGGTCTTCTAATCGATTCAGGATTATCCAGAAATTACATCATGTGACATACAATGTTGTGAATTTCACCTAAGATTCTGTGTCATTAATGTTTCCATCAGAGATTTGTTTCCATCTTCTTGTGTTGTCTTGTTCCTGCAGAGAATTAAAGGTGGAAGAATCTTTTGAAAAGTGTTTAACATTAAATAATTTTGTTCATAGTCAATTATACAGACCTGTATCGTGTGTTAAACAGGACAGTCCAGTGTGCGCTCATATAGAATATATAAATCTCAGTAATCGGCACATTACCAGAGCTTTAGTCTTATTATTATCGCCTACACCTAAAAATTATGGCATTACTATCACATTACTATGTTATGTTTATAACATCCTGAAAGTCAGTTGTCGTGAAGTAAAAGCACAGAGTTTGTGATAAAGTTTCCCTCAGAAAAGCTCCTGTCAGACTCCCTTTGCGATCGCTGGTTTTGTCTCCATTCACTAATCTGATATAAAGAGAGGCACAGGCACATTAATAACTGAGAGAATGAAAAACACTAATGCCACATAATCCAAGAAAGACTGAATAAAGCCGAGTCTGAAACTACAGTCTCTACTGAGAATCAAAGCTTGTTGAGATTGAAACAAACACTCGCTGATATCTGATGTCTTCCTTCCAGCTGATTCTGTCTAATCTGAGGAGGATTCGTTACGATCAGAAATATTTCACACATTTCAGTTTGTCTTATTGACCCTGAACACCTTCTGTGTGTCTTTGATTATAAACACACACAAATATCATCTTGAATTTGTCATGTTCATGATAGAGATGTTTCAGTGTGAGCTGAGGCACAGAGGCTGGTGTGTGTGTGTGTGTGTGTGTGTGTGTGTGTGTGTGTGTGTGTGTGTGTGTGTGTGTGTGTGTGTGTGTGTGTGTGTGTGTGTGTGTGTGTGTGTGTGTGTCGCTCCTGTCATATAAAGCTGTTGTGCTCGTGGAGATCTAATAAAGGATAAAACACCCTCATTTCAGAAGAAGATGTTGAATGTAATGATGTGATGTTCAATGTCCACACTATCCACCCTAAACAGTGTGTGAGATTAGAATAAGTGTGTCTCAAAGAAGCAAGCATTTTTCAGAGAGAGAGATGAGAAAATCTTGTGGTGATTTAATTGCCGTCTGAATCCACATCTCTGAGTTTACAATAAGAGATTCAAAATCCACTGTTTAAATCCTTTTTGATCACTGCCGAGCACCGTACGTAAGAGGTACACTTTTATTACTGAAATGCTGTAAAGTATTTCCAAGAACAATATTTCATCGCAGCTCCACCTCAGCGAACACAAATGGGAAAGAGAAGAAAGCACGTAAAAAATTAAAATGGTTATTATGGCAGCAATATATGATACAATTTTAAAATACGTAGGCTAGGCTAGTATAGGCTATTATAGTTTGAATTATTTTTATAATATCCCATGAGTCCTAATAAATGCCATTTCAACTATTTCTGAAGTGCTTCTTTTATAAAGAACACCTGTATCTCGCATAACTCAGTGAATCAGCCCCTGCACTAGAGAATAATTTATTCTCCAGCCGTCGACATCAGCAGATTCAGCGGCATCGCCACGGACAGCAGCGGGTAACGTCACACGTAAGAAGGAATCTTTGTAGTTTGGTCTAGTTTCCTTTTAGTAGTAAACAGACATGGTATGTAAGATTTTTTTTTACTACTTAAAGAAAACGTACCAATTTGGTATTTTAACAACGTTTTTAAAACGTTGTACTACAACATTACCTAATTGCAACCAAAATACAACGTTGTGAAAAGTTGTAAAAATGTTTTGTGTTTGCTGGGTATTCACATGAAAATTCTCACCAACAACATATATTAGACCTTGTAGCAACAATGACATCTGCTTTTCACATTAAGTGAATCATGAGGGTGTCGAACACATCGTCTTTGTCCTTAGGGAGGCAGCTCTGGTTAATTATTCCCCACGGGGTAATTTTCCAGCGCCCGTGACTTTACAGCCTCGTGACATTCCAACACACACACACACACACACACACACACACACACACACACACACACACACACACACACACACACACACACACACACACACACACCATTCATGGAGATTTTCAGAGAAAAGTACCCCTAAAATGTTTGATATGTATTCCTTTGTTTCTCAAGTGTCTTCACATGCCATAACGGAAATACTGACAATTTTATTGTGTGTTAAATCACACTTTATTTGTGTTTAATTATGCATATGAATGTAACGTTATGTTTTTCCTACCTTTACCTGTCATCCATGGTATCTGTCTGACCGTCCTGTTTTAATTCAACCAGTCACACATAGGAGATTACAGTAAGATGTATTGTTCTGTGTGTACAATCTTAAGAGGAAATATGAACTCTTTTTCTCATAAGACATATGGTCAAGGTAGGCGTGTCTTCTTCACACAAAGAAACTTTTTCCCGCTTCAGATCAGAAGATCTGATTTGCTGTTGTCCCAAAAAGAGGGCGTAAACAGATGTCTTTTAAAAAGAAGAGACCTCCACTTCTCTCATCTCTCTCATCTCTTGCTCTTGCTCTGACCTCCTCTTCTCCATGCGCAGCGCTTCTCCTCCCAACGGAACCAGCTGGACCAGGCCTTGCCTTGGCTTCTCCTCTGGGACGCATACCCTCGCGTCATGTAGAAGCTGCCGTTCTTTGCAATTAAGTTATATATATTTGCCTCTTCCTTCACGGGAGATGAATCTTATTTTCCGGTAAACGTTACATTCAGTGAGCCTTTCAAGCTTCCCGCGACACCGGAAGACGCAGCAGAAACAGGACACCGTCCGCGCTTCCTGCCTCAGCATCACTCGGACAGAGACCAAATTTGAAAGTATATTTATATCTGTCTAAAAGCTGATTCCAGGTGTCTCGTAAAATTAGGTTCTGTATGTAATAATTACTAGTCTTTCCTCTTCTCTCTTCCTTCTTTCTTTCTTTCATTTCATTTATTCTGATCACGTTATGTTCTTGTTTGGTTAAATGTTTGTTTGTTTTTATTGTTTGCATTTTTACGTACGTTTATATTTGTAGCTCATATAATCTCTCTAGTTTTGCATTTATTAAAATCCATTTATACTTTTCACTGTCTCTGTGTTTGAAAACCCACCTTATAAAGTCAATGAAATTAAAAGATCTAATTAAGCTACAAGCTCGATATTATAGACTACCTTGAGTAGTTTTTAATTCATAAACTCAGAAAGTTTGATGTTCGTGGCCAGAAGATAAAACTTTCTTGGAGTTTGTAAAGGGATACCCCTTCTTAACTGTGATAATCTCACATTTATTCGCTGGACGAATGACTGATGACCAGACCAGTTACAGAACAAGGTAATCTCGATAATTGATAAAGTAAATGTACATGCGATTTCTGAATTATTATGACCATGAGTTATGATTATTAATATTTCCAAAATTCCCTATATCCTTGAGCTAATTCGCATTTACCCAGAGTCGTTTATGTTACACCTCATTAAACAACAAATAAACCCAATGTAGGCCTACTATTTAAATTGATTGCTGGACATCGTAATGTTATTGTACATACATCTGATTTATGATTTAGAATTTTGTTAGCAACGCTTTTTTATTAAACATTTTTATTTATTTACATTAGTAAGCTACAGGACATCATGTTTACTGTACTGTCCCCAGCACATCTCAAGCCAGACTGACGCCACGCCCATGGTCACAGCACTGAAGTCGTTTGCAAGATCCGGTTCACTGGGACTTTAATCAAATGCACCTGATTCAACTCATCGGCTCATTAGTAGAAACTCCAAGACCTCAGAGTCAGACGGGTTTGTCAGAGAGACGTAAGAAATGTGCAGTATTGAGGAACTCCAGGACTAGGGTTGGGAACCGCATAACTGGATTATGAACTTGTTTTTCTTTATCACAGCTACAGTGCATGTCTCAAAATCTGAAGCCCATAGTGTGCAGGCTGTGGGACAAATAGTGCAGGGATATTTAAATTCCTCTGACAGCCACAGTATCTCCGAACACAGACTCCCCTGGCGTGCACGCGCATGACGTCACTGAACTAGACGCGGCGGTCAAGTACTGTACCGCTCATATGTTTGCTTTGTAAATGCTTAGGCATGAAAGTTTACTTTTCTGAATTTTTTTATTTATTTATTATTTATTATTCCACCAAATGTGCTCTTTATTGTTAATCTTTGTTTGATAATGGGGAAATACCATAAACAAAAATGGGCTAAAGTAAAACTCAACTTTTTGTTATTTCAGATAGATATGACAAATTATATTGAGTTACAAGCAGAAGACTCAGTTTGTATAATTTTAAAGTAACATTTAAAATGTGTAATAATAGAAATGAGGATGATGATTTCTACTCTACATCTTGATAATGTTAATGTTACAGATAGACTGCAGTATGGTCTGTGAAGTAATGGACATGTCTTTTCCCTTGTTTTTTTCAGGGTGGACCCCAAGGAAATGAAGCTCTAGATGGACTCGGGGAGAAAAAACTCTCAACCACATGAAGGCTAATGTTCTACAGGTAGTGCAACAGAGTGAGGTGTTAGCGGAGGTGAAGGAGAACGTTTCTCAAGTGTCAAAGTCACTATCCATTGCTTCCTCTCTGTGAGATGCGTTGGCATGTCGGATGTGCACAAACATCCCAAATTCTGTGCTTGTTATAACGGCATGCTGTGGGCAGGTGTGGCCCCTGTATCCAGACCTATCTAAATGATAATGACCGCTGCCTTTTATGCAAGGCAAACTGGTGTTTCTAAGAGGACTCAGTGAGGTACTGGCGAAACTCACAAGTGCAGCAACTTAAACGGCTGACAGTTTGGCTCAAAAGTTCAGAAATAATAATGTTGAAAACATTTTTTTATATGCTTTGTTGTTTTTTGTTAAGAATCTTGGGCATGGTGTTCAAGGGTTAGTATGGCATCTGGCCGAGTCATTTTTTCTTTTTCTGTATCACAGTTTATCTGTGTTAGGGCTTTGACTTTTGCCCCAAAATCATATTTCCAAAATCAAAGTTTGTTTGTTTATAAATATTAATATTCAAATATATTTGAATATTTATGAATAATATTTTGACCATTAAAATGCCTTCAGTAAGACCTATATTGGTATCAAACTTAAGTTGTATATGTTCTGTATACCAGAGGGCAGTGTATCAGTCAATGTCAATAGGCAGGCAATGATGTTTTCAGAAGAAAAACACACTGTTACCACTGGTTTTTTATTATTAAAAAATGGACTTTGTCCTTACTCGTGATTTTCCCTGTTTCTTTGGGAACCCAAGGTAGCGCCACACGTTGCTTTTCAAATTGTCAGGAGTGTAGATTTCGATCTCCTCGTCAGGCGTGGTTGTTGTAGGCGTTGGCGCGGCCATTGTTTTAGTATACAAAATAAGCGCTAACCAGGACGCTAACGTCACCTACAGGAGCCCAAATGACCAATAATAGCCTTGCTAATGTGCTAACGCCATCTACAGGAGCCCAGATGACCAATAATAGCCTTGCTAATGAGCTAACGCCACCTACAGGAGCCCAGATGACCAATAATAGCCTTGCTAATGTGCTAACGCCACCTACAGGAGCCCAGATGACCAATAATAGTCTTGCTAATGAGCTTGCAATTCACAACTTCACCAGGCGTGAAAAAGCCTCGGAATCTGAATTGAAAACAATGTTTACAAGCAAACACGTACAAAAAATTATGCCCATTACAGGTTTGAATATTAAAGGCTGCCTAATATTAATATAATTTTATTTTTTGTCCTAATTATGTTTGAATAACAAAGTTGCAGTGTCTTAAAGGTCCCGTTCTTCATGATCCCATGTTTCAAACTTTAGTTAGTGTGTAATGTTGTTGTTAGAGTATAAATAATATCTGTAAAATTATAAAGCTCAAAGTTCAATGCCAAGTGAGATATTTTATTTAACAGAAGTCGCCTACATCGAACGGCCCGTTTGGGCCACATCCCTCTACTTCCTTCTTTAATGACGTCAGTAGAACAGTTTTTTGACTAACCTCCGCCCACAGGAATGCTCCCTCAACTCTACCGAAATTCGTTTATGTACTTGCGCACTTCTTATAACTTACTGTGTTTACTCAGCTCTTACGGTGATTTTCTGAAGTAAAACTGACGCACGCTTCATCTTTTGTGTGATGTCCAATAAACTTTATTAAACTCATCAGTATATGTTTGATCATCATTCGGACCTGGTCCGAAACAGCAGACTTGTAGGCTAATAAATAATGGATACATACAAGCAGATGACAAATACGTTATAATAACCGTAATTAAACTACTAAACTATACCTGTTCCATCTCTATACAGCACTCTGACTCTGTAGGCATTATTGTCAGACTCGAAATGAACACCGTTACTGAGAGTTTCTGATATTATCATCATTCTGTAGCAACAATGACAATGACATCCGGTCAGCTGCTTTTCAAATTAGTGAATCCCGATCTCGCAAACACATCCTTCATTGTCTGAGAAAACAAGAGGTCTGTTCACTCCTGCATTGACCCCCTAAGTCTGCTTGGACTGTCAAAATTGCATCTTTGTGGCTCTCCAGAGAGACATTAAGTCACACATTGCCTTAAACAGAAGGTACCCTGTCGTTTAAAACCCCCCTCTCTGTAAAAACCACATGCCTTTGAATCACGTGACCAGCCTCAAAGACATTCCAGATATTCCACACGCACAAGAACACTAGTGGATTTTGAAACAGACATTTCCACACATGTGATCCTATAGCAATGTTTTTGATATGTATTTTTATGTGTGTATAATTTCCATGGCAGATTGAGATGTCTATGTTCTATCGTAGAAAATCAATTGACACCTAAAATGCTCAGAATTATGCATATCTGTATTCCGATATTCTGTACACACCATTTCCGGTATCATTCTAATCGTAGTGATCTCACGGAATTGCATATATGTATGAGATTACAATGAAATGTATTCTTATGGGTATTATCTTTCTGAAAGAGAAAATACGAATTCTATCTCTCACACGACAAAGTCAAAGTAGGCGTTTCTTCACAAACAAAGAAACTTTTTCCCGCTTCAGATCAGAAGATCCGATTTGCTGTTGTCCCAAAAAGAGGGCGTAAGCAGATGTCCTTTAAAAGTAGAGACCCTCTCCTCTTGCTCTCTCTCTCTTACCCTTCTTCCTCTTCTCCCCCGCGCAACGCTTCTCCAAGGAACATCTGAAAAGGCTCCGGCCTTCTCCCTCGGACCAACACATGTTCGAGTCGTAGCTGCCGTTCTTTGCAACTAAGTTATATATATTTGCCTCTTCCTTCACGGGAGATGAATCTTATTTTCCGGTAAACGTTACATTCAGTGAGCCTTTTTAAGCTTCCCGCGACACCGGAAGGCGCAGCACAAACAGGACATCGTCCGCGCTTCCTGCCTCTCAGCATCACCCGAACAGAGAACAAACTTGCAAGTATATTGATCCCTATGAAAGCTGATTCCAGGTGTCTCTTGAAATTAGGTTTCTGTCTGTAATAATTACTAGCTTTTCTCTTCTCTCTATATCCTTCTTTCTTTCTTTCATTTCATTTATTCTGATCACGTTATTTCTTATGTTCTTGTTTGGTTAAATGTTTGTTTGTTTTATTGTTTGCATTTTTACGTACGTTTATATTTGTAGCTCATATAATCTCTCTAGTTTTTTACATTTATTAAAATCCATTTATACTTTTACTGTCTCTGTGTTTGAAAACCCACCTTTATGAAGTCAATGAAATGCAAAAGATCTAATTAAGCTACACGCTCGATATTATAGACAACCTTGAGTAGTTTTTTTTTTTTTAATTCATAAACTCAGAAAGTTTTATGTTTGTGGCCAGAAGATAAAACTTTCTTGGAGTCTGTAAACACGGTAATACCCTTGCTGATCTGTGATAAGCTATCTTACATACATTTGCTGGACAAGTGACTGATTTGATAAACGAGATCAGGCCAGTTAAGAGGTAAATACCGAAAATTGATAAAGTAAATGTATATGCGATTTATGAATTATGACCATGAGTTATGATTATTAATATTTCCAAAATTTCCTATATCCTTGAGCTAATTCGCATTGATCCAGAGTCATTTACATTACAATTCCGTGAGATGAAATTGTCCTGACAGACTGAGCGCGAGCTCATGAAGCTCCGCCCCCTGGGTCGTCCAGCAGCAGCTTATTTGCATTTAAAGGGCACACACTAAAACAGCGCGTTTTTCTGAGCCCAAAAAAATGACAATTTAAACATGCTGTAAAAAATGATCTGTTGGGTATTTTGAGCTGAAACTTCACATACACACTCTGGGGACATCAGAGACTTATTTTACATCTTGTGAAAAGGGGCATAATACGGGACCTTTAATAGGCATTACTGCTTAACGGCAGTATCTGTTCCTGTTCTTGAAAAGGCCATTTAAAGAGAGACACCCTCCCTTTTCTTCAACAAACACTGTTGTTCTATGAACCATAGCACATTTTGGGTTTCCTAGCAGAATATGTTGGCTAAGGGTCATTTCACTGTTCAAAACAGTTAAAAATAGCACTGATACTGGAAATAAAGTCTGGTTTGAGTGTTTCCCCATTGTTGTTCATCTTGTGGGACATTATAAGAAACTGAATTCTGACTTTAACAAATGTTACAATGGTACTTCACACAATAAACCAGTTCAACTTGCAAATGTACTTATGTCACTAATACCAGTTACGTGTGACCCTGACCCCACGCCCAGTTCACCACAGTCATAGTGCATAGCTGGTAAATATAGTGATGTGTTGTGAGTGATTATGCCAAACATAAATCATGTCAATCAATGCATATAACGTAGAAATGTTCATGTACTGTAGCATGAAACCAATCCATGCTGCAGTTCAGGAGTGCGGAAAGACTGACAGAACGGATAATAAATAATACATAAAATATACTTCAAGATTTTGATAATGACAAAGAATAGTCCTAATCCTAATATGGGAGGTTAAGGCCTGGCTTCACAGACAGGGTTTAGTTTAGACAGGATTAGGCATTAGCCTAGTTAAATTAGGACATTTAGGTAACTTTTATAAATATTTTGAGTGTGTATCTTGTGACAAAACGATGACAGAGACATATTTTTTATGTCAGTTAAAACGGCTCAAACATGCATTTTAGTCCAGGACCAGTTTAAGCCTTGTCTGTGGAACCAGGAGTTTAAGTATTAATTCTGCAAAAACTGTTTGTTGTCAGCATTTTACTGTTTTTTTTTTTTTGTTTTTTTTTTTTGGATTAATAAATCTTCTGCATTAATGTACAAGTTGTGTTTTATTAAAGTCCAACTGAAATCAAAATTGACCCTATTTATTTTGTTAGCGCATATTACAAGTCTTGTGGTGAACAATTAATCCGTGCAAGTTAAAACACAGAAAAAAATTGTTTGCCGTCGTAATCTTTAATCAAAGTCTGAAAAGTTACGTCCGGCCTGGAATGGCGTCCCTTCTCTGATGACGTAGGTTTGAGGACTTGGTTTGGGAAACGCTTAACCACTCCCCTCAAATCGTTAGTCTGTTATGAGCAGAGATGGAGAGGAGGAGCGCTAGAGTAAAACCCTGCCCTCTGTTCAATATTCCGTTTCACTGGGAAATACGCCACAGCACTGGAGAAAAGTCGTTTGCAACTTTAATTTATATACTGGTTTTATTGCTTTAAATATTGTTACCATTAGACACAGAGTAGGTAATATACAGCAATGCATGTTTGTGGAGTTGCTGTCCTGTTACTAGAACCACTTATCTTAAAAAAAACCTGACTAATTTTAATAAGATTTTAAATGAGACTTTAATAAGAAATTGCAATTTGAAAAGTAACCAGTAAAGATGTCAGGCAAAAATAGTAAAGTAAAAAATGATGTTTGCCTCTGATATAGTGGAGTGGAAATCTTAATACTCTCAGAAAGGTACTTAAAGGCTACTACTATGTTTAATTTGAACAACAAAACACCACCACACTACACTACACCACACCACACTATTGCTCCAGTCTAATGTTTCCATATGTCTCCAAACCCTCCCAGAATAGGCCACTGTGACCTAAAAGACAATCGTAAAACATGTCATCACGACTACATGTTGACAACAGCAATGTTTCGGACGCAACAACCCAAGCTTGTAGAATTGAAAATTAAACTGAGAGACAATTATCAGTTTGTGAATTATTCCAAAGAAATGGAAAATGAAAGTTTGAAGCCAATTTTTCATTTGGTTCATTTTGATAGTGCAAATTGAACAAAGAACTGCAAAGCGTTACACGGATGTAAGGATGGACTTTTACTAAGACTGAGTTCAAGAATTTGAACCTGCAATAAAACAATTAAACTCACTAATCTGAAGAAGAGATCTATGGGACAGAGAGCACAACACAACTTCTCCAATCTCGTCTCTTCCCCCCATGCTGAGTTCCTGACTCCTCACACTATCTTCTCCCCTTCAGGTCTCATTCAGTCATGCAAAACACACACACACCTGTCTCCAGTTGTTTTATGAGAGGTCAAAATAAATACTTTTGGTGCGAATGGTAAAGAAGTTTCATTCCCGCAGCAGCAGAACAGTCAGAACAAAGAAAACAATGCCTGTTCTTCTGATGTGGGAGATGCCCCAATAAAGATCGTTGATAACCATTTATCTTTATTCCCCAATCTCAGGCGTGACCACTTGGGGCACGAGAAAGGGTCCAGCGAAAGCTGAATAAATATTTGGGTGCTAGATGTTTATTGTTCTTTTGTTCCACTTGGGTATTTAAAGGGGATTGGCAAACAACTCAAGGAAGCATCTGTAAACAGAACTTCCCACACTGTTGCTGTGTGTCTCTATTGCCAGGTATGCTGACTCTTTTAAACTGTTTTTGATATTGCATTTTGAATTATGTTTGTATTTGATGCTGATCAGCTATGTATTGTGTATTCTGTTTAATTCTTTTAATTGATGTTTAACCTTGCCTGGAAAAATAAATGTTACATCTTGATTTATTCTGAAGTATTCTGAAATCATTATTTTAGTAAATTAAGGAGGCTGATGCTACCGCAAATCTTAGTTAAGGTAGGTCAAACTAAAGGCGCATGTATGAACGGAGCAGAAGGCACGTCATCTGAAGACCTTTTGATTTCTGTCTATGACTGATTTAGCAAGTTGTATGGAAATGGCTAAATTAAACTACACTCTCTTGTTCGAGTGAGCAGTAGGCAACCGACTTTAGAGGTATTAGCAAACCCTACATCCACTGACTAAAATCAGAATTAACAAGTTTGTGTCCGTATGAAACACGATATGGCCGACGTGATCTCTATGCGGCATTGGGTCCATAATGTATTAATAACTGAAAGTATGGAATGTCAAGAATAATAAAGATGTAAATTAAATCAAAATTCATCTTTTGATCAGCTGTTAAGAGAGAAAATCAGTAAAAACAAAGAGTCACTTAAATTTGGAGTCAGATTAAATTATTCACGGAGTCAGAATTTAAATTGGAAACAACAACTGTTTAATAAATTAAAGTGATTTTTCCAGAAGCGCCCGAAAAGACATACACGTTGAATTCCCTTCGACCAAGACACCGGACACCTTCTTCGGGCCGGTGATTGGAGCTTACACGGACCTTAATGGTACCATTAAAATAAATTGGCTAAGATCCGTTTTGAAAATGGTTTCATATCCCCAGTCAAATCTTTATAAAATCAGGAGGCTGTGAATCTTCTCCTTAGCTGCTATTATGACCTTAACAAACTCTGTTAAGTTATCAGTGTTTCATCAACAGGTTTTACTCCACTGGAAAATGATCTACAAGCATAATTTCAGTCCTCACAACATCCCTTTGTGGATCTGTAGGTGTGTGGCTTTTAGGAACAAGTCTTTATTTTACAAACATTGGTGGGAAAAGGGAATATGGTCTGTAATGCATATTTTAGATACCGGAGTCATTATGTCTTTTGAGACTTTCTGTTTAAAATGTAATTTATTTGACAGGAAACAGTATGATAACATTATCAAAGCAATCCCACAATCTATAATTCAGATGTCTTTCAACGTATCTCAAAGTAATGAAACCCGCTGTCTTCCTAAGCTTTTTGGGAATGGAGTTTCTCTTACTCGCATACATTTACCCAATATTACAATTCGGAAAGCCTTTGTGAAGGAATTAGATCCTTATTATTTATTATATATCCTTATCTTCAAATACAAATAACATTTTTCAATATTTTTCCAGTGCTGAAGTTAAGATTTTAAGAACAAAATATCTTAAACTTTCCAGTTGCACCAAAAGCAAAGGAAATGCACTTTAACATTCTGAAAGGAGTATATCCATCTAGAGAATGTTTAAGATGTCGATTTGGTCTTGATGTTCACTGTTGCTCCTTTTGTGTTGATCAGATTGAGACGACAGACACTGCATGAAAAGACTCAAATCCGGCAAAATACGGGCATGGTAAACTCCTGTGTAATTTGATGTTTGCCAGATGTATGTGGGAAAAAGCGGATCAGAGTAACATGGAACAGTATATTTCCAGATAAACCGGAAACCTCACATATGCGGACATATACAGGAATCTGTGAAATTTCACGGACATATACAGCTGAAACACTGCTGGGTGTGAGGGGACTGACAACTGTTAGGTGTGAAGACCTTTCATATATTAATGACTGACACTAACACAGTGCTGGCTGTTCTCAGAGGGAGGGGTGGCCAGGGAGGACTTCAGGACAAAATAAACACCCAGTCTGAACATATACGTTCACAAAAACATCTGAATATTTAATGAAATAAACAAAGGAATTTAATTAGTGCTGGAAAAAAATTAATCGCGATTAATCGCATTCAAAATAAAGTTTGTGTTTGCCATAATATATGTGTGTGTACTGTGTATAATTACGTTGTATATATATAAATACACACATATGCATGTATTTATTTAAGAAATATTTGCATGTATGTACTGTATACATTTATACATAATTTATCATTATATATAAATATAAATAATTTATATATAAATAAATAAAAATCTTAAATATATACATGCATATGTGTGTATTTATATATACATGCATATGTGTGTATTTATATATACAAAGTAATTATACACAGTACACACACATATATTATGCAAACACAAACGTTTATTTTGGATGCGATTAATTTTTTTCCCAGCACTAAATTTAATGGAACAAATAAAGAAAAAATGAACCAAACATTTCAGAATATCTCAAATTTTATTGGGAAGTTTTACAAATTGCAGACAACATTTGGTCACCTTTTTTCACAATTGGCTTTTTAGCTTGCTTAGTTGGGGACATTTTATTTAATATTCAACAATATTATTGATCTGCCTGCATTGACACTATTATATGAGATCTGAACTGAGCTGGACGATGACATTACGGTTTTCTCCAAAGTGGCTATATATATACACATTTAAATTTATTTATTTATTTATACAACAAAATGAATCACCACTGAACTGACTTAAGCTGGACTGTGAAGCTATTTTCTTCTGGAAACAAACTTTCTTGCATTATTTTCCTGTTATCTCTGTAAAGCTACTTTGAAACAATCTGTATTGTTAAAAAGCGCTGTATAAAGGTGACTTGATATTTATTAAAAAGGTAAAAGGAACCTGAGCTTTTCTACTCCACTGAATTGAAGACTGAGGTCACTACAGTTAAAGGGATACTCCACCGTTTTTTCATATTAAACTATGTTATTCCCTTAACTAAGACGAGTTGATACATACCTCTCTCGTCTCAGTGCGTGCACTCAATCGCTCTGTCTTGCGGCGAAACTTTGTTAGCACTTAGCTTAGCCCAGTTCATTCAATATGGGCCAAGCAGAGAAGCTACCAAACACCTCCACGTTTTCCCTATTTAAATACAGTTACTCGCGTAGTGGCGCAGTAATATCTTCACTCGTGAAAAATCCTCTCACCGGCCCCCGCTCCCTCTAGTGAAGATATTACTGCGCCAAGTCGAAGTGCTTACAAGCACTTGCTATGGTATTCCGCCATACAATATAGTTATCCATTTTACACGCTTAGAAAAGCGCAACGTTTTGTTTTGTGTCACCGTCCTAGGTCGAGTTACACTACGCGAGTAACTGTATTTAAATAGGGAAAACGTGGAGGTGTTTGGTAGCTTCTCTGCTTGGCCCATATTGAATGAACTGGGCTAAGCTAAGTGCTAACAAAGTTTCGCCATAAGACAGAGCGATTGAGTGCACGCACTGAGACGAGAGAGGTATGTATCAACTCGTCTTAGTTAAGGGAATAACATAGTTTAATATGAAAAAACGGTGGAGTATCCCTTTAAAGTCTCTTGCTGAGTTAATCCACCTTTAAACTATTAGGGGCGGTTTCCCGAACAGAGATTAAGCCTAATCCTAGACTAAAATTGCCCTTTAAACCAGATTAACAGAAATCTGCTTTCTCGGTCAAGGCTTTAAATAGTCCTAGATTTAGTTTATACCAGAGTTTAATAAGCTGATTTCCTGGAGGAAGACTAGAGTTACTCCAGGACTAAATTGAGGCTTAAATTAAACCTACCAGGAGGCAGGTTTAATTTAAGATTAACATCGTGTACTACTTGGATACACACACACACACACACACACACACACACACACACACACACACACACATATATATATATATACACTACCGTTCAAAAGATTGGGGTCAGTAAGATTTTTAATGTTTTTAAAAGAAGTATCTTCTGCTCACCAAGGCTGCACATGTGTGTGTGTGTGTGTAGGGGAGAGCGGGGCACAAAGTAACGCTTTTTGACTTTCTCAGTTTGTGTAAATCTACTTATGGTTCAGAGTATTTATTTTTTCCCACATTCATTTCCCACATGTCTAGTACAATTATGTGTTTTTGTTTTATCAATACAGTATATACTTTTTTCTTGATATACCCCGAAAGAATGGAAGTGAAATGTGACAACATGCCCCATAGGTGGGGTACATTGTAACATAACATATGACAGCTTAAAATGTTATCTGATCTAATAAAAAAAATACACAAAACAAACTAAAATATTTTCTAAATAAAATACAATTAAAAAAATTTTTCATATAAAATAATGACAATTTTTGATAATTAAATATAAACTCATTTTTGAGTTTTGACTACGAACACATGAAAACACAGCTATACAACATAGTTCAAAACAAATAAATAATTAGTAATTTCTGAACATTGACTCTCAGTCTTTATTCACCTTTTTCTCACGTTTTCTCAATAAAATTAATAAAAGTATAGAATATAATAGCATATTTCTAATAGGGGCACATTGTAACGAAGTGTGACAACATGCCCCGCCTGTACAACTGGGATTTAAACCCTTCTAGTGTCTTCTGCTAGTTAGCGAAGCATTAAAGAACTATCTCAACTGTTAAATAACATCTTGGAGATTAAAATAATATCAGATTTGTCTTATTTTAAATAAACACAAAAAATAGAGATGAAAAATTAACTTGGTTAATTGGTAAGCTATGGTTTAATGTCTATGGATATCTTCCAAAAAATAAATAATTTTGGCGGATTTTTTTCTTTCTATATAGTGTTGATATGGCAACTAGTAAATACACAAAGTTTCGTCATCCAAGCATGTGTGGAAGTATTTAAAACAAGCGTGTTACAACTAACCCCGCGTTAGGTTGTGCCCCGCGCTCCTGTATATATACTGTATATATTGTGTTTTCTATGTGAATATATAGTAAAGTGTAATTTGTGTAACGTTACTGTTAATGTCGTGGCAGGGCAATAATGTTAACGTTAGTCAATAACTCTTTTCAGCAAGCTATAGCGTTAGTCCTTCTGTTTTTGAGTGTGTTAATGCTGTTTGTGTTAAGCGCCTTGCTCTGGTAAGTTCAATGTGATGTTATTCCTACATGCACCCAAATGAGCTAGTGGCTAACATTAGCAGTTACGTTAACTTTTACTCAAACAAAGTTAAGGTTATGGACATAATAGTTACCGGATGAACTATGCAAGTTTTTATTAAACCTTTACAAACGTCTTTTCATTATAGGTTTAAGTGGAAGGAGTGCAGTGAGCATCCCCCAAAATCAAGGTGACTCAAATGTTAATTTAGGTTGTAAGTTAACTATTTTTCACCATTTCTTTTATTTGGAGGCTAATTCATTAGCATCAATCAAAAGTCTCTTAAAAATTAAATATTTTGCTGTCTGTTTTTGTGTGCATGTGCAGACCTACATTGTCACCAGAGAGCAACTTTATCGGTAAGTTGCATTAACTTGAAATTTTGTATCATTAATTTTTCATTAAAGAGGTTGATTGCATAATTTGACTGGTTTCATATTGATTGTTTTATCTGTGCAGGTGAAGGACTTCTTGGGGAAACGGCCGGCTCTTCGGATTGAATCACAGGTAAAACATACTCACTTCTCTTTTCTGCCGCTCTTCACACATATTTCTATGCCAAATTTTTAATATGTATCACATTCAAATGGAACAGCAAATGCCACTATTCACTGTGTGTAAGAACTATCACTTTGCATGTGACCATGTTGCTCAACAATGTATTTTAACTGAACACGTTGCATCGCAAATGTGTTTTCTGTTGCAAATTGAGTATTAGTCTTTTTATATAATTATTTTAGTTTGTTTTTGTTTTTGTAGCTTTGTGCTGAGTTCCAACGCATTACAAACGTCAACATACGGAACCAGTTCTATGCTGTGCTTGACCAACATACACCTGCACTGGTGGCCTTGTATAGGCAGAAGGCGGCACGAACCGGTAAGATATCAGAGGCGCTGTGTGACATCTTAAAGATTTATGAACTGATATGTTTTGTCTCTTATGTTTACTGTGATGGCCAACTTATTCAAACTGAAAATTCAGTTTTGTGGTTCTTGCAGATTGTTAATCCATTTAAACGCTTTTTAATTTCAAACTTTACAGGAATCTGTAAGGTGCCTCCATAATTCAGAGAACAACCCACACAAATACGATCCACAAACCGGGTAAGACTGTGTATTGTATACTGTAAATGTTAGTTTAATCTACTACTATATGGATTTGAAATACTAAAACTGAATTTCATTAATGATGCCTGCAACTTTTCCCCCCAGAATAAATTCATCACATAACCTGGCTGTGACCACTTACCTCTTCAAAGAATTAAGGACAACTTTTACAGACGTTGACCCTGAATGTGTAAAAGGTAATCTTAAAGATGTTGTAATCATTTTAATGTCCTCTGTTTTACTTAGTTTTATTGGCATTACATTTATTTATGATTTATTTAACAGGTTGCAAGACGTATTTTGAGACTTTGGAGGAAGTATTCTTTGGCTCAGGCTGAAAAGGCCCAGAAAAGAAACACTATGAAGAACATTGCAAAGAACGGTCAAAGAAAGAGACGGGTAAGTTAAGCATTTATTTTTTTTCTTCTTCAGAATGTAACTGTCCTCCTCTCTGTGTTTTAGTGGTTAAATTACTGTCATGTTTTGCAGTTGCTGGAGACCAGGGGCCGGTTGCACCAACTGTGCGTAAGTTATAACTTAGCCTAGTTTTGACGTAAATGGACACTAAGTTACGACTTACGCACTTCTAAATATTTTTGCGTTGCACCATTAAACTTAGTTGAATCGTAACTCTACGTATAAACTAAATATTTACGGCAGCCTCCGATCAGGAGTAACGGATGGAATAAAATATCAGACAGACTGAACTGCATCAATAAGCTCTTCTTTTACCTGACAGACTTCAATTCTTTAGACATATATGATTATGCTGACATTTACACTCGCTTACATTTTAAGAGAGAGAACATTATGTGAAAAGATTACTTTGTTAGCGGCTATCTTTAACACAAACCCATCCTAAACAGCACGCCGCTGTGCGCATCGGTCCATGTTGTGCATGTCAAATATCAGTCATAATCAATAAACGTAATTTCTTATGCTTTTTGCATCAATATTTATTTATTGATCCTTATTCATTTAATTTCAAATACAGTTTCTGAATGTTATTTACATATAAAAACACTTATGCTATTCATGATCAAGTATCGTATTTAATGGAAACTTATTTTTACCGTTAGTAACGTGAGGCAAAAGAATGAAGGATAAACTGAAATTCACAGCATTTCAACACAACATCTGCTCACGTATTTGAAGGCTGCTATTGGATCATCGAGGCTAAACGTCATATTATGCGACTACGCATTACTTTATGGAGAGCTTACGACCTACTAGCTATGTTCTGCCTTACGAACAAATGGTGCAACGGAATAAAGTTCAGAGTTAGTTACAAACTAGCTAGTAGTTACTAAGCCTCTAGTGTGGACTTTACGTTCCAATTTAAGAAAGAACTTACGAACGACTGGTGCAACCCTACCCAGGTCCAGTGTTGTACAAACCAACACAGAAAGGGAACTGTGGAAGACTGCAACAATAGAACTGATGTCTGATGAAGATGCTATTGTTGATGGAAGGCCAGTGTGGATGGTGAGGTCTCCACCACACAGAACCACAGAGTTATCTGCTCTCTGCCAGGTACTACAAACCAGACTAGAGGCTGACCCACGCTACGTCACACCACCAGTGCATCTGGTTATTGAAATAATTTTAACAAATATTTGTTTCAATAATAACAAATATTCAGTTTGAAAAAATGAATATTTACATATATTTTATATACACTTTAATTTCTATATTTCTTATTTATTGATCTTGTTTTATATTGTATACTTTGTATATTTGTTCCTTTTTGATGTGCATGTTGCTTATCTCCACGTTTTGTATTTTATTCCTTTACACCTTTGTTCACATTTCTTTTTCCCCATTCATTTTAATGTATGTTTATAATGTTCTTTGGAATGTTCATGTTATATTTGTTTTTGTTCCTTTACATTTTCATCCCTTCAAATATTTTTGTTCCCCCATTCCTTTTTAATGCTTGTTTATAATGCTCTTTGGAATGTTTTATTTACCTTAATAAAAATGTCAGACTTTTTCATTGTTCTTTGTGTGTGTTTTTAAAATTATATTTGAATGTATTAAAATTGGGGTAAGGGGGGTTTAGTGTATACTGAGCAATATCTGCATAGCTTTACTTTACTTTACTTTATACTTTATTGTCAGACCGAAGTCTGAAATTTTTCTTACATGACAGTATTCATGTTTACCACTACATTTAGCATACATACAACACTGACAATCACTCAAACCACACAATTGTACATTCAATACAACACTTATCCATCAACCCCACCATCCCAATACTCTTGATCTCTGATTAGGTTTTTTTGTTCAGCGCTAGGATTGCCTGATGCACAAAAGAGTGTTTCAGCTTCACCTTATTAAATTTGGGAACTCTATACCTAAGCTTTGACGGTAGTAGTTCAAACTCTTTGTGCAAAATATGCATGGGATTAGAAGCTATATTGTCAGCCAACCTAAGAACATTATTGTGATAAGCTGAGTCATAAAGCTTCTCCAGCGGCTGACCTACTATCTTTGAGCAGATTTTTAATTGATTAAAAACCTTTGTTTTTAACACGACAGACAGACTTTTATACCAACTAGAGTTGCAGTATTGCAGTAAACTCATTATCACAGATCTAAAAAACAGCAGAAGAATCTGCCTTCTTACTCCAAAAGACCTAAGACGGCGAAGAAAATAGATTCTCTGCTTAGTCTTTTTACATAGGGTCTCAATGTGATCTTTCCAAGATAACATATCGTCTATGGTCGCTCCCAAATACTTATATGTCTTGACCAGTCTAATTTCCTCCTTATGAATAAAGACAGGCGCTATATCTGCCGTTGACCCAAATACAATCTCCTCAGTTTTACTCGTATTAATAATAAGAGCATTATTCTCACACCACTCAATCAATTTGCTTACACCGTGATGATGAACCTCAGAACTATCTAAGTCATTCAACACCGATATTAGGACAGTATCATCAGAGTACTTCAAAATATACTGATTTAACATGTCCGTTCGACAGTCGTCAGTATATAATGTAAAAAGTCTGGCAGAACTAACACAACCTTGCGGTACTCCGACATTTGTAATAATTTCAGACGACACGGTTTTATTAACCCTGACTCTCTGAACTCTGTCTGTGAGAAATGATGTATACCACTGAATCAGATAAGGGTTCACCCTCAGCTGTACGAGTTTTAACACCAGTCTTTCAACCTGTATGGTGTTAAATGCAGAAGAGAAGTCCAAGAACAGAGTTCTCACAATTGTTCTTGGTTTATCTAGATTTTTAGAGATAATATGCACTAAAGCAGCAACTGCATCTTCAGTACCTTCATCCTTTCTTATAGGCAAACTGCCATGGATCTAATTTATCTTTAACTGCCGCAACCAAATACTGAAGTAACAGTCTCAGTAATAGCTGGCCTATAACCAATCAAATCACTGTGCGATAAGGGCTAGGGTGGGCTATATTCTAAAAGTAACCAATCAAATCACTTTCCTGGGTTTTTAATGTGTCCTGTACTCCAATAGTGGTCTGGGTAATGTGAGTGGTTTTAAAAGAAAAGGACCAATAGGGGGGAAGGCCGAAAGGTGCACAAAGGTGTGAAAATGTTCTCTTGAAAAAACCTTTGATGGTATTACTTGCCATGGCAACAAATGGCTGTAGCACAGAAGTATATGTCCACAACATACATCCGATTTGGTATCATTTCGGATGTATACGGATATATACAGACCCATGGAATTTGAGCTATCCGGCCAGTATACTCCTGGATTCTTCTGAATTTCAGCAGTGTATACAGGAGTATACTGGTCCGGATACACCTCTTTTTATGCAGTGAGAACATTTTTTATGACTGTAAATTTGCTTATACCTTTTGGGAGGATTTGCATTACTGGCTATTTCTTAAATTTGCAGATTTACCTGTATTAAAGGTCCCGTTCTTCGTGATCCCATGTTTCAAACTTTAGTTAGTGTGTAATGTTGCTGTTAGAGCATAAATAATATCTGTAAAATTATAAAGCTCAAAGTTCAATGCCAAGTGAGATATTTTATTTAACAGAAGTCGCCTACTTTGAATGGCTCGTTTGGACTACATCCCTCTACTTCCTTCTTTAATGACGTCACTAGAACAGTTTTTTGACTAACCTCCGCCCACAGGAATGCTCCCTCAACTCTACCGAAATTCGTTTATGTACTTGCGCACTTCTTATAACTTACTGTGTTTACTCAGCTCTTACGGTGATTTTCTGAAGTAAAACTGACGCTTCATCTTTTGTGTGATGTACAATAAACTTTGTTAAACTCATCAGTATATGTTTGATCATCATCAGACAGCAGACTTGTAGGCTATTAATAAATAATGGATACATACAAGCAGATGACAAATACGTTATAATAACCGTAATTAAACTACTAAACTATACCTATACAGCACTCTGACTCTGTAGGTATTATTGTCCGACTCGAAATGAACACCGTTACTGAGAGTTTCTGATATTATCATCATTCCGTGAGATGAGATTGTCCTGAGAGACTGAGCGAGCTCATGAAGCTCCGCCCCCTGGGTCGTCCAGCAGCAGCTTATTTGCATTTAAAGGGCACACACTAAAACAGTGCGTTTTTCTGAGCCCCAAAAAATGACAATTTAAACATGCTGTCAAAAAATGATCTGTTGGGTATTTTGAGCTGAAACTTCACATACACACTCTGGGGACATCAGAGACTTATTTTACATCTTGTGAAAAGGGGCATAATACGGGACCTTTAACAAAGGAAAATGTAATTTTTGGAAGATGAAACGCATGACTTGGCAGTTAACCCATTTATTATTCTTGGGAAATTCTTTTTACTCAAGAATAGATTCCTGAAAACACTTCCAAACTTTTGTCATTACTTCTCATCTCTAAAATTAATGAAGAAACATAATGGCTTAATCTTATCTACTTTGATACAGGATGTGAAACTTTATGAAAACCTCTAGTCTTTTATTTCCTTATTTATTATTTATTTGAATCCTTTTTTTCTTTTTTTTCTAACCTTATTTATTTGTATTTTCTATATATATCATATGTTATTCTGCTTGTCTGTTGTCTGAAAATACATTTTCATATGTTGTACCAGGCCAATTATGGTTGTTAATATTGTTCAATAAAAAGTACTGCACAGCCTCAAACGTAGATATGACGTGAGCAACCGGTCTGACAGCTGTCTGTCTTCTAGTAGCTGTGCCAAGAGAAATCTGAATCATTCCCTTCCGAAACTTGCAGAGACGGAGAGTGTGAGTAGGAGGTGTCCATGAGCTAGGAGCAGGAGAAACTTTTGCTAAGTATTCTGACTAATTATTTTGTCATTTTGCCTCCACGTCCCCCCGATCGCACGCGAGCTTGTCCTCCTGTCCATACGGTAATTTCTCTACTGTGCGACAGAGAGTCGCGTGGTTATGACACAATCGTTAGCCTATTTTTACAAAAACTGCTTCTACAGGGCCATAACGTAAGATACAAGGTAATGGAGCCTTTTATACAGTGGCGGCGTTTCACAAAAACCTAGAGTATGGCATTCCCTCTGGGCATAGCCCTACATAGAACAACGACATTACCGAACGATATACCTCACATTATACCAAACAAAATGCACGATGCACTATTAACTCTATTACACTATTAATTAAAACTCACAGTGAACAGTAGCCTGGCAAGCCAGACCTACATCAAGATGTTAGGTCTGGCAACTCACCACAGACACGGCTCAATCCGAGGACCGGGATAAACGGCTGTCCTTCAAATTCCCTCTGCACGCAATAGGACAGCGCCTCAACCAACCAGAGCGTTTTCCCAACAACGGAGCTAACGTTAGTTGATAGATTCAACTTTTGAATCTGGCCGGCAAAACTACGAACACATCTTCCTGATGACTTAAGTGCCGTTCTTTGCTCTTTTCTCTAAGAAAAACTTAATTCCAAGTCCTCCAGAGTCACGGACAAAGCCGATTCAAAAGACTGTTCTCCAGCAGCTGCCATTCTGTGTTTTCAAGTAACGTTAGCAGGGAACCGTCGCAACTCTGTCATCATTATGTTAAGCCCGCCCCGCCTACTCTATACACGATGTGATTGGCCTTACCCAATTTAGGTTTTAATTTTAAAGGTGCTATATGTAGTTTTCAGCGACCTCTAGCGGGGATGTTTCAGATTGCAACCAATAAGTTTACAAGCGCGTGCTCTTATGCGTGCTCGAATTTATGAGCGAGCACTGTGCATAGACAGTATATAAACGGCACTGTGGGTACCTTCCAGACTGAGACGCAACACACAGGAGAAAGCATCACACAACATGCTGGAAACTAAGGTAAACTCCCACTGCAACGTTACAATAATAGGCTTCTTTTATCAGATTGACGTTGAACTAATGCTCCATGCTCGTACCATGATAAGTATGGAACCCTAGCAACCGTGCCGAATTTTGCCACTGCAAGCACCACTTCACATTTTCTTCAGGAAATGTACAGGGGTGCGTTTCCCGAAAGCATCGTTGCTTTCGGGAAGTTTGTTTTGGAGTTTGTTTTGGGAGTCTGTGTTGTGCTGGGAGCAGGTCGTTTCTTAGTGTTATCAGACATGTCATAAGTTGCAGTGTCGTCGCTGTTGAGTGCAAAGTCAGTATACGAGGCGAGAGGCAGGTCACGTCACTGGGTTTCACGGCAAATCCGACCCAGCACCTTCACATAAAAATAAGAATACTTGCTTTCCGAGGTAATAGCAAAACCCGCAAAGTGGATCATTTTAATGTGAGATTACAACCCCTTCACACACAGACAATAAAAAAAGGATTAATTTTAGTAGAAAAGTTACATACAGCACCTTTACTTTTTCAATTTGGGGGGGGGGGGGGGGGGGGTATGCGATTCATTTTTGTTCAGTTTAACGCATTCAAATAGTAGTGCAATAACGTAGAATAAAGTTTTCTGTTATCCTTTAATTACATGATCACGCTGTTATTCATGTAAATGCTTTTAAAGTATTGAAGTGCGGCAAGATTACACACAAGCCAACACACATACACACGCAAGATGCGTCCAGTTCTCTTTTGAACTTGAACGAACTAACACACTCCCAATTATTATGCTTGGTTTGCGAGTATTATAATTTTCGCAGTGTTAATTCGTAATGTGTTAACTTAGAGAGCTGTTAGATAATGAGATGTAAGTGACAGTGCGTCAGATTAACGGCAGGTGTTGCAGCGACAGATTTTAAAGGGACAGTTGTTGAATAAAATTGTTTCTGTGATGCTTGTCTTTAATGTTAATGAAAGAACGAAGGCAATGGATGAAATTGTTGGTTTAATAAGGATTACTCTATATGAAGTTTAACATTTATGCAGTTCACACCAACTGGGTGTCGGGTGTCGATGGGCGCATGCGCACGCTGCGACCGGCAGTGAGAGTGAGAGTGAGTGAAAGTTTGTCGTGGAAGTTTTAGAGCTCTCGTGTTTGTGTTTTTTTTTTTTTTTTTTTTTTTTTTATTGGTAAAGTTCTTACGGTCCTGTTCCTATTTCTATTGCGTCGTTTATGTATGCGTGTATACAAAATGGATATTAGAATCGTTTCTGCCCTCTGGACGCTCTTTGGTTTATTTATCTCCGACTTCGTCAAAGGAGCTGTTAGCCATGGAAGGCTACAGTACACCAGAACTACACTGCTGCAACTGAACTGTGGGATAACGTGCGGGACAGACATCACGTCACAACTGCCTGATTGTATCCAAAAAGACCCAGGGGGTAAAACAGCGGCAAAGAGAAGGCGAGGCAAGCGGGGAGGCGTCAGGAAACGCTTCCGAAAACAGCGGCTCTCTCGTATTCCTCAACCCTCCATGATCCTCGGGAACGTCCAGTCCCTGAGGAATAAAATGGACGAGCTCCAGGGAAATGTCAGCTTCCTGAAGGACTTCAGGGAGTGTTGTGTCCTGGCTTTCACAGAGACCTGGCTGACGGAGTATGATCAGGACACCGATTTATCAATTGATGGATTTGGGGCACCTTATCGACTTGATCGAGAGAGAGAGAGGTAACGGGGAAATCTCAAGGTGGCGGGGTATGTTTATATTTCAATAAACGATACTGTACTTCTGTAACCGTAAGAGAACGTATCTGTACATCAGATGTTGAACTTTTATCAGTATCGCTACGACCTTTCTACCTACCCCGTGAATTTCCACAACTTTTTATTACGACAGTCTATATTCACCCAAGGGCGAATGCTGCGGCGGCTTCTAACACTATCTTTGAAACCGTGCAGAAAATGCAATCACTCTCACCCGAGGCGCCAAATTTCATACTGGGTGATTTTAATCATGTATATCTCAAGAAAACACTGACAAATTTTTACCAGTATGTTTCCTGTCCTACCAGACGGGATAAAACCCTGGACCTCTGCTATGGATCTATAAAAGACGCTTACAAATCACTGCCCTTATCGCCGCTGGGTTCAGCAGATCATAACTGTGTGCATTTGCTGCCAACATACAAAACTGTCCTAAAAAGACATAAAGCTCAAATTAAAGTAATTAAGGACTGGACTGATGAATCCGTATTATGCTTGCAAGATTGATTTGATTGCACAGACTGGGAAATGTTTAAAAAGTCCTGTGGGGATGACCTAAATGAATGGACTGATGTGACATGCTCATATATTGCTTTTTGTAGAGACATGATTGTTCCATGTAAACAGGTGAAAATCTACCCTAACAACAAACCATGGATAACTAAAACTGTTAAAGATAGCTTACAGAAAAAAAACTCTGTTTTAAAAATGTTTTAAGGGGGGTGACATTGCTGAACTACAAATAGCAAAAAAGGATCTAAAAATAGGAATTCTCAAAGCAAAACGAGACTATAAATACAAACTGGAGAACAAGATGGCAACAAACAACCTTGGGTCAGCCTGGGACAGTATGAAAACCATAGCAGGCCTCCAGAATTTAAAGAGCAGCAGCCCAGTCACGCTGAATTGTTTCAGTTCAGATACTGAGCTGGCCAGTGCTCTTATTCAATTTTACAATCGTTTTAATATTTTCGATTTTAGCAATGAGATTGACAATTTGAGTAAACAGCTCGTAGACGTTCAACATTTTAATATAACGCAAACAGAAGTGCAAAAAGCATTCCTCTCAATAAGAGTTAATAAAAGCTGTGGTCCAGATAACATCTGTGGGCGCATACTCAAAACCTGTGCAAAGCAATTGAGTACTCCTTTCCATCACATTTTTAGCAAGTCTTTAGAGGCACAATTAGTACCTGAGGTCTGGAAGGATGCTGTGGTTATCCCTGTTCCTAAATCAAACACCACTAGAACCCTTAATGATTTTAGACCAGTGGCACTCACATCAATAGTGATGAAAGTATTTGAAAAATTGGTGAGGTCTGAAATATTGAGAAAAACGGAGCATTTACTTGACCCTCTGCAATTTGCGTACAGACCCCGTAGGGGGGTGGAAGATGCCACAGTCACTTTACTTAATTTACTTTTTAAGCATTTAGATAACAATGGCTCACATGCCAGACTTTTATTTATTGACTTCTCCTCAGCTTTTAATACAATTCAACCTCATATTTTAACCACAAGGCTGCTAGAACAGTTTGATTTGAGCAATAACCTGGTAGGCTGGATCCTCAACTTTTTAACAAACAGGACGCAAAGAGTGAGAGTGAATGGCAATCTTTCTGAAAAAGTCTGTTCATCAACAGGCTCTCCACAAGGATGTGTACTCTCACCTTTGCTTTTTATCCTGTACACAAATATGTGCCAGAGCAGGTGGGAAAACAGGACTATAATTAAATACGCAGATGACTCAGTAATTGTCAGCCTGCTCCAAGACAGTGAAACAGGCCACGGTCCAGTCATCGATGACTTTGTTGAATGGTGTGAGGCGTCTCACCTTCAATTAAATGTAGTTAAAACAAATGACATGCTCATTGATTTTAGAAAAAAAAAAAAAAAACACAAGAAATTACATCAATCAATGGTCAAACTGTTGAATGTGTCGATTCATATAAATACCTGGGGATGATAATAGACTCCAAACTCACATTTGGAACTAACTGTGAAGTGGTATGTAAAAAAGGGTAAATTCCAGGTTGATAAATCCATCATGACCCTATTTTATCACGCTTTTATCGAGTCAGTTTTATCATTTGCACTAGCAGCCTGGTTTGGGAATCTCACTTTGAAAAATAAAAACTCGCTCAACCAAATAGTAAAGTGGTCTAGCAGGCTGATTGGTGAGCAACAGCCTAATGTGGAGACCTTATACACAAAACAGGTTCAGCGCATAACTAGCTCAATTTTAAACGACAGTTCTCATTCACTGCACACAGAGTTCCAGCTTCTACCCTCCGGGCGTAGGTTTATGATCCCCAGGTGTAAAACAAAAAGACACAAGAATAGTTTTGTCCCTGCAGCCATTACATTGAGGAATAAGTTATAGCTATATTTTGCACAAGTGTTCATTCTGTTTTTTGTAATATACAATATGTATGTATTATTCTATTCCTTTAGTTTTATATGCGTCTACTGCAAACAAAAATTTTACCTATGTATTTAAATCTTTTTTTACTTGTATCTTACATACAATTTTTACGTATGCTTATGTATTATTTTATTCTTGACCGATAATAACTTTTCTGATGATTTTTGATGATGTGTGGTAATGTGATGATGTGCGATAATGTGATGGTGTGTGATAATGTGATGGTGTGTGACTCTACTGCAAACAAAATCTACCTTCGGGTATAAATAAAGTAACTTGAACTTGAACTTGAGTTAAGACTGCAAAGTGTTTGATAAGTTTATTCAATTTCAAAATGTTTGATAACGCAATGTATGACATCATAATAAGTTTATCTAAGGATTGTCTTAAGTTCATTTCAATTAAAAGTTATTTTTTAAAGTGGAATAAAAGTTTAAATTGATATATCTTTCAATTATGTTGTAATGTTGAATATCTATTAGTAATAAATAAAAAAAAATATTTGGTACCTCAGTAGCAGTATTAGTATGAGTGATAGTGGTTTTCATCCATATAAATATGTCATTACAGCAAATATATAAAATATACTGTATCTAAGTTATTTGTACATTAATTTGTACAATAATGATTACAATATGAAAATACTACAAATTCTGAATTCTAATCTTAATGACAAAAATAATAATGTGTGTTTAATGTTGTTTAATGGATTGACAGTATTTTATATATATAGAAATAGAGGGCATTTTCATACTAGCTCTGGTTTTATAAATGGTCGTAAATTAATGTTTTGTTTTTAAATTGCACTGTTAGTAATATTAATAGAAGCGTAGTTTGGCTGTTCTGGGTAAGTAACAATAGTTTAAAAAATACAGATAACTTTTAAAAATAAAAATAATTGAAAGCATGTTTTTTATTACAAGTTTTTTTGTTTGTTTTTTAGCAAAAGCAGATAACACCAATTGTGTTTGGCTAAAGCACATAAGTGCACATTTCAGAATTAAATACATTCTAGTAATTGCTGCAACTGCATTCAAAACAAAGTCAAATACACGTGCACTCTGTAACAGATGGGTGCACACTTCAGGTTTGTGTGAGTTTATAAAGTGTTGCACAGTTTGATTGGTGGCTGACTTCAAGCAATGCATGCCTCTTAGAAATATTGTTTTGTCTTGAGACAGTCCTTACGTTACATGCTTGAGACGTATGCTTTCAAAGTACTGTGAGAGTAATTAGAGAGCAGTCGGCTGGGTCATTTTGTGCAGATTCTCTAGAATGGCTGCATGAGTTTTGATGACGACACAGTTGTTGCATTATTGTTTAGGTTGAGTGCACGACAACGATCACATGGGTGTGGTTAGGGCTGGGTGATATGGCCCTGTTTAATGTAAGTTGTGCAACCTGCAGTCACATTATAAACAACATGGCAGCTGATTTGGGCACACAGTATTAGTGCACACATTTCTAAGGCACTGATAATGGATTGATGAAATAAAACAAATCAACAAATGCATTTTCTGTTATTTTAATTTCATTAGTATTTATTTTAAGAATTTATGACTTTTTTTTTACAGATTATATTCATTACATACTTACACACATACACTCAAATACACCCTTTCAGACCCACACACACACACACAACCCCCCCTCACACACACGCACACAGAAAAAAATCGATTCACCTAGCTACTGCAATTTTTATTTTACGATTCTAAAATAGATTTTTTTTAATCCAGAATCAATATTAATTCAAATTCAATTGCTTTATTTTTGTCCTTGCTTGTAGATTAGGTTCACAGAAGTTAGCCACTTTCGTTCCAACAGAGGATGAAATCAAAGAGTATAGAAGTTAGTGGTGTGACGGTTAGTATATAACCGTGAGACCGACGGTTATAGTTGAACACCATCATTAGAACTCTATAACCGCCAAAACCGTGTTATTAAAATATTTTTTACAAGCATTTTTTATGATAGAGAATGTTTAAATACTAATTAAAAACAATTAACAGTCTGTGTTATTAATGGTCTACGTCGTTTCCAACTGTATTTGATTCTTTGCCAAGTACCCCTTGACCGACCGCCAATCATTTGAGATAGAAATAAAAGCTATGACTATGATATAGTGATGTGCCATCATTATGAGATTTATTAAAAAAATGAAAAACATCTGCAATAATAAACATATATATCGGGAGACATGGTTTTTACCACTTAATGAAGTTTTGTTTTGTAAATCGTCAGACATGATTTTTACCACTTCATTACATTTGCTTTGAAGAAAGCCTTTCTTTAAAGCGAATTTCGTTTTGTACAAATTGTATCTTAATTTTAATAAATGTTTCATCAACCAATTGCATGTATTTAATAAATAAAAAGCAAATATAACAGACAATATAATAACCGTGACATGGAGGCGCCGGTGCGCCGCGTTCACTTGCACTGCATTGTGAACTAGAGTGCATCTCATCGTAAATGAATGAAACTCAGCGTAGGCCTATTTAGTATAAATATGTCAATATGTAATTTAGTATAACCCAAACATTTAGTATAAATATGTCAATATGTAATATTCCCTAATGTCATGGCACATCTTAAATACTGGGTATGTTTTTGCAGATGTTTTTACAATTTACTCTGTAAGTAAAGTGCAACTGTACTGTAAAATGAAGCCGTGTTTATTTCCATGGTATTACCGGAATTGTACCATATAACCTGATCATTCCCTTTTCCATATAGTCACAATTTTTTACAATTGGGGTTGTGTTTATTAATGAAGCCTCAGCCTTCAAATAAAAACAAAAAAATGTGCAATGCCATAAAATACAAATAATGAAATGTTACAAATAATGAAACCCCAAATTACACAAACTTGTAATTATAAAACATATAGTTACTATATACCAGGGCTCTCCAACCTTTTTTGTGTGCGAGGCTCAAGGGATAAAATAATCTAGAAGGGATTTTTATTTGTTATACTCCAATATTTATTATACATATAACATGGTGAAGCTTTTTAACTTTTCACCATCATATGGGAAATAATAAAATATCTTGATATTCTGGTTCAGACTCACAAGCGTTTAAAAAAAAAACAATTCCTGAAAAATTATGAAAATATTTACTGATTTTTTGTTGATTTTCTATAAACCTATTGTATGTGTTATCAAAAACAGTAGCCCAAACATTTAGTATAAATATGTCAATATGTAATATTCCCTAATGTCATGGCACATCTTAAATACTGGGTATGTTTTTGCAGATGTTTTTACAATTTACTCTGTAAGTAAAGTGCAACTGTACTGTAAAATGAAGCCGTGTTTATTTCCATGGTATTACCGGAATTGTACCATATAACCTGATCATTCCCTTTTCCATATAGTCACAATTTTTTAGTATAAATTTAGTATAAATATGTCAATATGTAATTTAGTATAGTCTAATTTAGTATAGTCTTTAGTATAATATAGTCACAATTTTTTAGTATAAATTTAGTATAAATATGTCAATATGTAATTTAGTATAACCCAAACATTTAGTATAAATATGTCAATATGTAATATTCCCTAATGTCATGGCACATCTTAAATACTGGGTATGTTTTTGCAGATGTTTTTACAATTTACTCTGTAAGTAAAGTGCAACTGTACTGTAAAATGAAGCCGTGTTTATTTCCATGGTATTACCGGAATTGTACCATATAACCTGATCATTCCCTTTTCCATATAGTCACAATTTTTTACAATTGGGGTTGTGTTTATTAATGAAGCCTCAGCCTTCAAATAAAAACAAAAAAATGTGCAATGCCATAAAATACAAATAATGAAATGTCACTGGCTACAGAAACCCCAAATTACACAAACTTGTAATTATAAAACATATAGTTACTATATACCAGGGCTCTCCAACCTTTTTTGTGTGCGAGGCTCAAGGGATAAAATAATCTAGAAGGGATTTTTATTTGTTATACTCCAATATTTATTATACATATAACATGGTGAAGCTTTTTAACTTTTCACCATCATATGGGAAATAATAAAATATCTTGATATTCTGGTTCAGACTCACAAGCGTTTAAAAAAAAAACAATTCCTGAAAAATTATGAAAATATTTACTGATTTTTTGTTGATTTTCTATAAACCTATTGTATGTGTTATCAAAAACAGTAGCCCAAACATTTAGTATAAATATGTCAATATGTAATATTCCCTAATGTCATGGCACATCTTAAATACTGGGTATGTTTTTGCAGATGTTTTTACAATTTACTCTGTAAGTAAAGTGCAACTGTACTGTAAAATGAAGCCGTGTTTATTTCCATGGTATTACCGGAATTGTACCATATAACCTGATCATTCCCTTTTCCATATAGTCACAATTTTTTAGTATAAATTTAGTATAAATATGTCAATATGTAATTTAGTATAGTCTAATTTAGTATAGTCTTTAGTATAATATAGTCACAATTTTTTAGTATAAATTTAGTATAAATATGTCAATATGTAATTTAGTATAACCCAAACATTTAGTATAAATATGTCAATATGTAATATTCCCTAATGTCATGGCACATCTTAAATACTGGGTATGTTTTTGCAGATGTTTTTACAATTTACTCTGTAAGTAAAGTGCAACTGTACTGTAAAATGAAGCCGTGTTTATTTCCATGGTATTACCGGAATTGTACCATATAACCTGATCATTCCCTTTTCCATATAGTCACAATTTTTTACAATTGGGGTTGTGTTTATTAATGAAGCCTCAGCCTTCAAATAAAAACAAAAAAATGTGCAATGCCATAAAATACAAATAATGAAATGTCACTGGCTACAGAAACCCCAAATTACACAAACTTGTAATTATAAAACATATAGTTACTATATACCAGGGCTCTCCAACCTTTTTTGTGTGCGAGGCTCAAGGGATAAAATAATCTAGAAGGGATTTTTATTTGTTATACTCCAATATTTATTATACATATAACATGGTGAAGCTTTTTAACTTTTCACCATCATATGGGAAATAATAAAATATCTTGATATTCTGGTTCAGACTCACAAGCGTTTAAAAAAAAAAACAATTCCTGAAAAATTATGAAAATATTTACTGATTTTTTGTTGATTTTCTATAAACCTATTGTATGTGTTATCAAAAACAGTAGCCCAAACATTTAGTATAAATATGTCAATATGTAATATTCCCTAATGTCATGGCACATCTTAAATACTGGGTATGTTTTTGCAGATGTTTTTACAATTTACTCTGTAAGTAAAGTGCAACTGTACTGTAAAATGAAGCCGTGTTTATTTCCATGGTATTACCGGAATTGTACCATATAACCTGATCATTCCCTTTTCCATATAGTCACAATTTTTTACCTCGTATGTCCTGCAACGTTACCAAGGAAAACATGACAATTTACTCTGTAAGTAAAGTGCAACTTTACTGTAAAATGAAGCCTTGTTTATTTCCATGGAATTACTGGGATCTTACCCTATAATCTGATCATTCCCTTTTCCATAGTCACATTTTTTTTACCTTGTATGTCCTGCAACGTTACCAAGGAAAACATGACAATTTACTCAGTAAGTAAAGTGCAACTGTACTGTAAAAGGAAGCCTTGTTTATTTCTATTGTATTACCAGACTCTTACCACATCCTTTGCTGCTTAAACATTTTTGAAATCACAAACTTTGATCATGTGTGTTCTGCAACTTAACTAAAACATTCCAGCCTGGTCTCATTAATAAGTAGTATTAATACGTAATTTTCAAAGATAGAAAACTACATAGGCTACAATTATGAAGAAAAACAACATAAGTGTAATCACAATAATTTATTTATTGCGAAAATGTCAAAACCGGTACCAAAAGTCGTTCACATGATGATGTGTTGCAGTCACAGTCCTCTCTCTCAGTATATAATAGTTTTGAATGAGGTACAGAGCAGAATTTAAGTTATTAATCCATGAAAATGTTAATCCGGCTTCCCTCTGTGTGAATGCGCGCGCGCTTCTCCATTTCAAATGTAGTTTACCAACTGAAATACGGCATGTTGCAATCTGTGACGAACATGGACGAACAGGTGAGAGCCAATGAGCGTTTGATATCACTGCCGTAAAACATGTCGTAACGCTTCTTGAGGGCGCAATTTTTGAATTTGAATTCATCACGAGTGCGGGATTTGACACGGACTGCGCTGCTGTGATAGCCTGTGACAGGGACGGACTGGGGCTAAAAAACAGCCCTGGACTTTCTCCCAAATAGGCCCATCATCCGGCTATTCGATTGGCCTCTAGCCATGTGCGACAGAGAGTAGCCAGGATGTCCTGATACTATGCCACAATACTGTAGCCTATCAGACAAAGTATTCACAGCAAGTAACATCTCAAAACCAATGATGATAATTGGGGTTGTGTTTATTAATGAAGCCTCAGCCTTCAAATAAAAACAAAAAAATGTGCAATGCCATAAAATACAAATAATGAAATGTCACTGGCTACAGAAACCCCAAATTACACAAACTTGTAATTATAAAACATATAGTTACTATATACCAGGGCTCTCCAACCTTTTTTGTGTGCGAGGCTCAAGGGATAAAATAATCTAGAAGGGATTTTTATTTGTTATACTCCAATATTTATTATACATATAACATGGTGAAGCTTTTTAACTTTTCACCATCATATGGGAAATAATAAAATATCTTGATATTCTGGTTCAGACTCACAAGCGTTTAAAAAAAAAACAATTCCTGAAAAATTATGAAAATATTTACTGATTTTTTGTTGATTTTCTATAAACCTATTGTATGTGTTATCAAAAACAGTAGCCCAAACATTTAGTATAAATATAAATGAAAAAATAGGCTAAATAAATAAATAAACTGCCATAACTTCTAACAAAACATTACTGCATTACATTTATACATGACTATATTAATATAACAGCATTTTTAATATGAATACAGGCACATTTCTGCCAAAAAAGTTTGTTTTACTAAAGTTAATTCATAAGTTGTGGTGTGAAATGTCTTCTAACTGGTTTGTTCTTGGAACAATGTTTCGCCTGTTTTTTGCGTCAATATGTTGAGAATATCAGCGCTGTTTCATCTGGCTTTTTACAAGCTTAAATCACAATGTCATCTGTGGGTTTATAATAGAGATAGAGAATTCTGCGCTGAATTGAAATGCTTCTCATTGGATCGCGCAGCTCTGTGTAATAATGTTTGCGTGATCGAGATCAGCCCGCACAGCTGTTTTGTTCACGATCGCTGTTTTTTGGGCCGAGCTGATAATGCTCTGCGCTGCTCAGATCAAACCAGTTTTGTTCCGCTTTTTGAGCGTTTGCCATGTTTCTCATACGCAACGGAAATGACAGCGTATAATCAAAGAGAGTTGTGTAATTTTGTAGAGGCAAAAGTTCAAATTGAAACGTTTAGTTGAAAAGGTCGCAAAATGATAGGCTACCATTTATTCGAAGCCTGGAACCCTGACGGCAAGTTGGGGCTATTTATAGAATGTGTTTAGCAGGCAACTCATAGGCACGTTGGAGACCACTGCTATACTATAACTTAACTATTCAAATATAATGCAAGTAAATTTAAAAGTGCAGCCTTATAGGCTAAAACTAACTTTCTGTCAGTGGCTATAGGCTTCCTCAGTTGTTGTTTTTTTACACGTTGTAGTGTTTCTTCTCGTGCAGTGTATCCAATAAACTACATACACGGAGAATCTCAGAACCGAGCGTTTATTCATACAGGTAGAGCAGCTACTGCCGCTAACAAACTCAAGCCAGTCTACTTCACCTTCTCACTCCATCAACCCCCTTTAACCCCCGGTGGCCATCTAGTGGAGACAATATGTAATTACATCATAAATGCATTAAACACTACACCACATCCCCCTTTTTTCGCAGCAAACAATACAAGCTATAAACAAGATATATGAACATTGCATTTCTTTCTTATTTATAGCAAACATCTTGTCCAATAAGCATTTCAGAGCTTAAGCATGCTTAACCTTGATTACTAGGCAAATGTATAGTTAGTTCATACAGTAGTCCTGAAACCTCACAGGAACTTTCATAACTCGACCACTCCTGGTGGTTGTGGGACTGCTGTTATGAGAAGATTGCTCTGGCACATACTGTACAGACCGATCTGTCTCTTCATGTGCCTCTGGGACGTGAGAGTGTGCATTGTCATGGGTCTCATCCGCTGCATCAAATGTTTCTGTGTGTTTGTGATTTGTTTTCCTCAGGTGGCGCCTGTTGCGGCGGAACTGTCGTCCTGCTTCATTGACGACATTATACGATCTTGGCTCATCTCGTTTTGAAACAATGAGACCTCGTTGCCACCCTCTATCTGTTTCAATGTGCACAGTATTTCCAGCATGTAGTTCTGGCAGGACTTCTGATGAAGTGAGGGGTTGAGTTTCTTTCTATGTGTCGGCCATCCTGTTTTTTGCGTTTTCACAAGCAACTGGAGTGTACTGTCTCCTGTAGTAGCGTCTATGAGCTGCTTCAGCATTTCTTCACTGAGAGCCTCTGTAGCCTCAAGTGAAAATACGACTCTTTCATCACTGAGATCATCTGTACTTGTGTGTTGGCCTTCAATGACAGCACGTGACAGTGTATCAGCAATCAACATGTCTTTACCAGGCTTGTATTGGACAGTGAGATCATATTTCTGTAGCCGTAAGAGCATACGTTGGAGTCTCGCCGGTGCTTTGCTCAATGGCTTTTTGAAGATAGCCTCAAATCCGATCCGATTGGACATTCACACTGCGCCCGTACACATACTGATGGAACTTTTTGGCCGAAAAAACAATCGCCAGTAGCTCCTTTTCAATTTGGGCGTAGTTCTTTTCTGTATCCGATAAAGCCCTGGACGCATAGGCTATCGGTTGCCCCTCCTGCAACAGACATGATCCTAAGCCATCTTTGGATGAGTCTGTTTGTATACTGAGTGCTGTGTTGGGGTCATAATACCTAAGAACTGGTGAGTTGGTCAGTGCCGATTTAAGTGCAGACAGTGCTTCGTCATGTTCTGGTTGCCACTGGAATGCGATGTCTTTTCTCAACAGCTGTCTGAGAGGAGCTGTGAGTGATGCCTCACCTGGAATAAATGGCGCAAGATATCTTATCATACCCAAGACCCGCTGCAGTGCTTGCTTGTCCGTGGGTGCTGGCATGCTCACTACTGCCTGTATTTTGCTGTCATCCGCCTTCACACCCTGTGGTGTAATCACATGGCCCATGTAATGTATGTTGTTCACCTTGAACTGGATCTTGTCAGGGTTGAACTTCACTGTTAGCGGCAGTAGCTGCTCCAGCGTGTCCTTCAATTTGTCCAGCACTGCTAAGGGAATTTTTCTGCAGCCATGTATAACCGGGATTGCTTTCGGATCGACATGTATATGATGTTCACGTGGAAACTGGCCGAGCCCTTCAAAAGCTGTTGGATGTTGTGCTATCAATTCCTCTTTGGAGGTAGAATGCTTGATTACAACAGTCTAAACTCTTTTCAGCAGTTGCATCCGTTCACATGCTTCCTTACCAAGTATTGGAATGGACGAGTGCCTGGTGATGTAAAAGGGTAAGCAAACTTGTACTTTAGGTGTGTTACACTGAAGATTAACCACACCTTCTGGCTTTAATTTAGTTCCACCATACGCCACCAGCATAGTCGAAGTTGGTTGCAACACCACTATTTTGTCCAGAGATTGATAAATGTCTAGTGGTATAATATTGGCTTCGGCCCCACCAGTTTGAACTTCACAGTCACATTTCCAATATTTACATCGGTATACCATGCTTTCTGTACAGTGCTGCAGGCCTGTTTCAGTTCGACTGATCCGATGAATAATGAATCAACAGTGACATTTCTATCATATTTAGGCTTCTTGTCTTTTTGTTCAGACCTGCACACTGAGGCAAAGTGATTACGTTTTCCACAGGCATGACATGTTGCACCAAAGGCTGGACACTGTCTTAGAGGGTGAGACTTTCCACACTTTTTGCAGATAAAAGAATCTGATTTGTATTGTTGAGATAATGGCCTTTCATATCTCTTCACGTTCTGTTTTACATCTTTTGTCCTATTTTTAATGGCGTGAACAGTTTTACTCTGCTCTCCCATTGCTTGGATCTGTGTTTTTGCTGCCTCTGCCACTCTACAAATGTCCACAGTTTTTTCAAAGGGTCAAGTTCGTTTCTCTTAAAAGCCTCTCCTTTAAACGCTGCTCGCTGACACTGAACACAATCTTATCTCTTATCATGTCAGATTCTGTTGGCCCAAATTCACAGTCCTTAGTCTTTTGTTTTAGTTCTGTGACGTACTTATCAATGGCAATCGTATCGGGCATGGGGTAGGCCCAGAACTGGTGCCTTTCAAAAACAACATTCTTTCTCGGCAAACAGTACATCTCTAGTGCAGTTACTATATCTTGCATTGTTTCATTTTCCCCTTCTGGCTCGATAGACAGTGAATTGTATACTTCTAAGGCCTCCTCTCCTAAAGCATGAAGGAGAATGGCTATTTTTACCTTTTCAGTTTTTGAGTCTGATCCTGAAGCAGTCATATAAATGTTGAAGCACTGTATCCATCTTCTCCAATTTTCACCTGTATTCCTCCACAGGACTAATGGAGGTGGTAATCTGAAATGATCCATGTGTATTCTCACTATGGCAGACTCACTTCAGTCAGGATCTCTTCACTGGTCTCAGTGCTGTCAAACGCAGGCTCAAGTCTTCTGACACCATGTAGTGTTTCTTCTCGTGCAGTGTATCCAATAAACTACATACACGGAGAATCTCAGAACCGAGCGTTTATTCATACAGGTAGAGCAGCTACTGCCGCTAACAAACTCAAGCCAGTCTACTTCACCTTCTCACTCCATCAACCCCCTTTAACCCCCGGTGGCCATCTAGTGGAGACAATATGTAATTACATCATAAATGCATTAAACACTACACCACACACGTAGCATATAAGTGATCGTATTAGTGCCCCTGCTGTTGGTTGATCATATTGCTTTATTAGACTTTTTTTTTTTTTGTGCCGACGGCCCTCGGTTGTACGGCCGTTCTGGACTTTTCCAGAACGCACAGATTGTCAGTCCGTCCCTGGCCTGTGAAATGGAGATGATCACTCAATTGAGCGTCAGCGTCAGTTCTGGCAGGCCAGGTAGTCAAGACGCTGCTAATGCTGTTTGCTAACAACACTGTCCCGTCAGCTGATCTGCTCCAGCTGAGCTGCATTAGCTCATTAACTCCCCTTGCTGCTCAATGGCCAAAGCTCAAACAAGGCGCCCTATTTAAAGCACATTCAGTTGCTCATACATGCTTGCTGCTCGCTTCTGCTGATCTGCTCGCTGGTAAAAAGCTGTTTGCTTCCTTCATCTAGCTTGTTTCTCAGAAGGTGGCTTAGTCATCTCTTCATAGCGCTTACACTGTAGACTGTCAAAACAGTTCAAAGACAGATAATTCTAGGTAACAGCATGTTTTAGCTATTGTGGTCTTGAATAGTCATTTCAGTAATTAATTAATAATTTTTACCATAATATAATTGCTAAATTAGGGTGGCTCAGACGACACCGTTCGAGACACTCAATTTCTGTTTTGGGGGGAATAGCTCATCTAGTCAAAAAATTGTGAGAGCCCTCATGCTGCTGCTGCATCCTCTCATGCTGATAATGCTGTCCCTATATGCGGCTGCTATCTCCTCATACTGTGCTGTCCCCTGACTCTGCTAATTCATGATGGTCAGGGGACTCATCTGATCAGAACATACTGCTGCTGCTGTCCCCTGATTCTGCTAACTCATGGGTGGTAAGGACTCATCCGATTATAACATATTGCAAATTATCCGTGTATATTTGTAGATTACTAAGCATATAAATTGTTAAAATAAAATCATCCTCTGTATCTCAGAGGATAGCCAGGTGTGGTTTTGTTTGGGGGGATATTTTAGCTCTCACAGTCCTAAACTGTGTGAGCGTTCCCTAATGCTGCTGCTGCTGTCCTCTGACTCTCTGCTATTTCATGGTGCTCATGAAAGGTCAGAGGACTCCCTGAACAGAGCCATACCGCCAAATTTCAATTCAGGAACATCAACCTGTTTGCAATCTATTCAATATAAATTCTTTAATTATTTTTATTGTCTGTGTTCTTGACTTAATGGACCTGACAGAAATTGAGCGTCAGCGTCAGTTCTGGCAGGCCAGGTAGTCAAGACGCTGCTAAGGCTGTTTGCTAACAACACTGTCCCGTCAGCTGATCTGCTCCAGCTGAGCTGCATTAGCTCATTAACTCCCCTTGCTGCTCAATGGCCAAAGCTCAAACAAGGCGCCCTATTTAAAGCACATTCAGTTGCTCATACATGCTTGCTGCTCGCTTCTGCTGCCCGCCACCTCCCCAGCTCCTCCTTATGCATAACATGGTATTTGCTTTGTCATGTTGCCTGCTCTGTTCACAGGGGGGATATTTTAGCTCTCACAGTCCTAAACTGTGTGAGCGTTCCCTAATGCTGCTGCTGCTGTCCTCTGACTCTCTGCTATTTCATGGTGCTCATGAAAGGTCAGAGGACTCCCTGAACAGAGCCATACCGCCAAATTTCAATTCAGGAACATCAACCTGTTTGCAATCTATTCAATATAAATTCTTTAATTATTTTTATTGTCTGTGTTCTTGACTTAATGGACCTGACAGAACTGAATAAAGGGCTGAATTTGGATCTCTTTCTTGCAAACGTATGGATTCTAAAGATTTGGATTATATCAAGTATAATAAAATTGATGTATTTTGTGAATTTATGTTGGTGTAGCCTATTATTGTTCTATTGGAGAAAACGCATTTTGTGTCTCACTGTAAATAAACTAAATATTAAAATGGTTAAACGATTAAATAAGGTATTTTTAAGGTTTTAAAGTGTATTCTTGTTTAACTGCATGTAGGCTAATCATTTTTGTGCTGTTAATTCGTAAACATTTTACATTTTAGTGCTGTAAATGCGTCAGTATTATACGTTTCTGTGTGTATAAAACGTAAGTAAATGTACGGTAGAATTACACTTTACGTAAAAATACACACGTATTCTCATGAGATCACGTTGAACATTCTCAGTAAGTAAAGTGCAACTGTACTGTAAAAGGAAGCCTTTTTATTTCCATGGAATTACTGGGATTTTACCCAATAATCTGTAATAGCTACAGTTACGTAGCTATTAGATTATAGGGTAAGATCCCAGTAATTCCATGGAAATAAAAAGGCTTCCTTTTACAGTACAGTTGCACTTTACTTACTGAGTAAATTGTCATGTTTTCCTTGGTAATGTTGCAGGACATACATGGTATAAAATTGTGACTATATGGAAAAGGGAATGATTAGGTTATATGGTACAATTCCGGTAATACCATGGAAATAAACAAGGCTTCATTTTACAGTACAGTTGCACTTTACTTACTGAGTAAATTGTCATGTTTTCCTTGGTAACGTTGCAGGACATACATGGTATAAAATTGTGACTATATGGAAAAGGGAATGATTAGGTTATATGGTACAATTCCGGTAATACCATGGAAATAAACAAGGCTTCATTTTACAGTACAGTTGCACTTTACTTACCGAGTAAATTGTCATGTTTTCCTTGGTAACGTTGCAGGACATACGAGGTAAAAAAAATGTGACTATGGAAAAGGGAATGATCAGATTATAGGGTAAGATCCCAGTAATTCCATGGAAATAAACAAGGCTTCATTTTACAGTACAGTTGCACTTTACTTACTGAGTAAATTGTCATGTTTTCCTTGGTAACGTTGCAGGACATACAAGGTAAAAAAGTGACTATATGGAAAAGGGAATTATCAGGTTATATGGTACAATTCCAGTAATACCATGGAAATAAACAAGGCTTCATTTTACAGTACAGTTGCACTTTACTTACTGAGTAAATTGTAAAAACATCTGCAAGAACATACCCAGTATTTAAGATGTGCCATGACATTAGGGAAAACTGTTCCTGCGGGGTAGTTACCAGGTAAGTGTAAGGTAAATTATTTGATAAACCCTCTATAAATGGGTGTAGCAATGAACAACAACTATGTAAGACAGTAATTTATTGGAAACTACCATCTTAATTTCAAGGTAGTAATAAATAAACATGGACTGTTACCAACATAACCTTAGGATAACTACACACCTAACTTGAATTGATGGGTAATACTGGAGGTGTTTCTAAAAATTGGCTGCCTACATTCTGAGGAAGTACACAATTAAATCGGAGTTATTACCAACCTAAACAGGTAACAAGTACACAGTACTTTGTTGAGTTGATATTTAACAGTGATGTTTTTTTCCCTGGTAGTTTCTCTGTAATTGCATACTAATCACCTAAAGTAATTACACACTAAAATACTATAATTTACCATATGCTTACCAGATAAATACTTAGTAATTAGTTTGTAGTTTCTCTGCATTTGCATACTTGTTACCTGTGGTAATTACCAATAACCAACTTTAACTTACCATATATTTACCCGGTAAATACCTAGTAACTAGTTTGTAGTTTCTCTGCATTTACATTCTTGTTACCTGTGGTAATTACCAATAACCAACTATAACTTACCATATATTTACCAGGTAAATACCTAGTAATTAGGGGACTGTAAAAGGAAGGGTTACCGATGGCGGAGCTGCAGCTCTGCGCATGGGTGCGTTTGTTGCAATGGAACGTTCTATTGAGTTTTGCCTCTTGGTACTTCTATACTCTTTGATGAAATGTATCGTTATCTATGAGTGTTGAGTGATGTAACATCACAAGTGGACGCGTGGAAGAGACGTGAGACTGAACGCACTGAAAGCCCTCGCGCTGCTCATATGCAGAGAGAGATAAGACAGTAGAGCTGCACGATTCATCTTTAAAATACTGTGATCTCCATTCAAACACACTCAGAATTTTCTTTCAATTCGTCTGTCTATTAAACTTTGAGAAAATCATATCACAACATTCAAAGCTGTGTTGGTGCTGCCGCTGACCCAGAGAGAGTCGTCATGAAACCGCTTCACAAAAGGTCTTTTAAACCTCATATTTCTGTGATGCAATAGATAAAATGATCATAAAAGTACTTGGATAAAAGTTTAAAGTTCAAATATTAAATAAAAGTCAGAAATTATTTGTTTTAGTAAATATGACTCATCTTATACATCATGTACAGTCTGTATAAGTGTATGATTTAACTTTTCCCCATGGTCTAGTGTTAAAAATATTGCAATACTTGTAGAATCGCAATTCTTAAATAAAAAAACGCAATACATGTCGTATCGGCACACAAGTATCGTGATGGTATCGAATCGGGAGATAGGTGTATCGTCCCAGCCCTACTAGGGAGAGGGATTTTTGTCAATTTCTCTTTTCGATAATTGACAGGTCCCAAGAAAACAAATACTCGAGTACTTAATGATCTCCATTAAAATGAAGCCCGTTTTATGACACATAAATTGACTCCACTGTCATTGCTTGTCCTTGTTGATGTTGTTGCCAGTGTTGTATTACAAATTTATTAAAATGTTTAATTTAGGTTTACATTGAATTTAGCATGTTAAGGTTAGGTATAAATTATTATTATCAGAGTTTTCTAGCAAAAGACTCCGGTCAGTCCTGTTTTACTGAAACTCTTAATGGCTCTTGGAGCTTGTGTTTTAGCAAGAGAGTCCTGCCAGTCCTGTACTCGGGTCTCAGCATTTGAATACATATGCTGAGTGGATTAGGATGGGCAGCAGTCTCAGTCTAAAACAGGTTCCTAAACCTGTCTCATCACAAAGTTTTGGTATCTGCCCATAAATGTATATAAACTGTATGAGAACGTCCACTTAGTCAGACTTTTGAAGAACTGCAGCCACGTCAACGCAAAGTCCTTAATAAAGAATAACTTCTTCAACGTGATCCCAAACAATTTCCAACAATTTGGTGCCGTGACCCGGATAGAGTTCCAGCTTCTTCACATGAATCCAGGTTGAAACAGCAAGCTCAACAAAATATCTGCTTTCCAGACTGCATCTTTTGGAATCCAGAGCGAAACTTCCAGCTAAACAAAGATTTCCAGACTGAATCTCTCCAGCTTCCTCCAGATTGAAAACTTCAAGCTCAAACAAAGATCTGCTTTCCAGACTGCATCTTTTGGAATCCAGAGCGAAACTTCCAGCTGAACAAAGATTTCCAGACTGATTCTTCCTTTACAACCAAGGGTTGGTGAGTGCTACTCTATTCAGAAGAACCTTTAAAGACCAGTACAAATTTTGTTTTCCTCTGCGCCGACAGAGAAGAAGTTAACAAACAGCTGCAGGGTTTTGTTAACTAAGTTATCCTCTAAAGTTGTCTTTTAGAGATGAAATTTATCATCTGTTCTTGTCAGGCAGGGAAGTTTTAGCGTAAAAAGTGCTAATTTGTGTTATCCTTTGCTCTGGGCAAGGAAGGTTAACAATAGTTGATCTGTGTTAACGTGTACCCTCTGTTGATCAGAGAAGTTTAGTGTTTGTTTGTGTGGTAACATAGAAATTCACAAAATGTTTAGGAAAAGTACTAGACTGATTACACCTTTATGGACAGATAGTGAATTCAAGTCTTTGTTATCAGAGCACATGGACTCCATCGTGACTGAGCCAGTCAGATTGAATTTAACAAAGAAATTTGGCATTGATGCAGACAAAGTATGGTCAGTTGAAGATTGCAAGAAAGTGTTGAGTGCATGTAATAGGAAGAAAAATGTGAAAGGTCCCAGCTAACAGGGAACGTTCTCAGAACATTGGCTAACGTTCTCTGAAAGTTCTCTAAAAGTTATTGTTGTGGCAATTTTCTCATTAAACAATCATCTCTGCATAAAAGACAGTCAGAAAACAAATGATCATTAAAAGAATTTATTTCCCCTTGCAAGGAGGGCCCAGTTGCATACACAGAGGTAGATCGTACAGTCTGTGACACAAGTGAGACCAAGAGAGAGAGACAGAGCTGTGTCTTATACTGTTATCTTCAAGGCTATTCCGCTCTACCATAGATGGATAAGAAACTCACTCAGTGATCTCATTACACACTGAACTTTAGGTTTTAGCTACTTGCAAGCCTGCAAGTTCCCAAATTGGATGCTCTTTGACCTTAGGGGTCAAACCCCAGTCTCTCTCCCTGCCTCACAGGCGTTCACATCAGTCATTACATTCAGAAGTCAGCACAGAGCAGCACACTTAGAAGTTAATCCTGTGTAATCAAGTAACATTATTATTATGTGTATAGGTAAAAGTCAAAAACTCCCACTACATTATCAAAAACGTTCTTGCTGTAACGTTATTATAATGTTGTGCCAACGTTATATGTCATTGATAAACGTTCTAAAGACATTAGCATTAAAACGTTATTCTTACGTTGTTAGTGGAACGTTTTAAAAACGTTATTATGTTAAAAAATATATATTAGTCATTACAAATTAGTTATACAGCTTTTTATTCTGCAAATCAACTTCAGAAACATAATTTGTAAATCCAGTGACACAACTAATGACACAATGCACTGACATTATATTTAACTTATTTTTTATGGTCAGAAAAAAAAAATCCCAGAATATAAAATAATTATGTATTCAACAGGAAATAGCAGTATTTATTTAAGTTGAGTGCATTTTGCTTGTTGTATGAATTAGACACTTTTATCACAATGCTGATTAACTTCATTGATAAACGTTCTAAAAACGTTAGCATTAAAACGTTATTCTTACTTGTTAGTGGAACGTTTTAAAAACGTTACTAAATTAAAACAAATATTAGTAATTACAAATTAGTCATACAGCTTTTATCTTCTGCAAAACAACTTCAGAAACATAATTTGTATACAGTGACAATGCACTGAAATTTTTTTTTTTGGGTTAAAATATTTATTAAAATATTATTATTAGTTTAGAAAAAAAATCCCAGATATAAAATAATTATTTATTCAACAGGAAATAATTCAAAAACTACAGTCGATTATAAATTTGGTTTTACTTGAATTTTGCTTGTTGCATGAATCAAATACTTGTATCAGTGCTAATTAACTTAGTTTTGCAGCAGTTGCTACTGTTTTAATAAAGTTAACTAGATCAACAGTTTGCTTGAACTGTCTTGAGTAACGTAAACTGCTCCCGCAGTCCACAGAGCAGTTAACAACACTACACAAATATGTAGTTAAACGTACAGTATGGGATTTTTTCTCCACTAGGGGTCGCTAACCTATTTACAATAACAAAGGCGTAGTTTGATGACGCAACATTTGCTAAGAATTATGGATCTTGTCGTCAACGTCAAGCCGACCGATCTAATAATGTTTATGGATGACTGAATACATCGATGCTTTTATCATGACTGTGATATGAAGCAGTTCGGGATTGCTAAGAGACAGCTATCAGCTCCAAACGCGACGCGAGTCCCGCGGATATAAAAGGAATATGGACATTTCATTCTACCGAACTACACGCAGAATTACTACTCACAGGTCAGTTTATTAGACAAATTAAACTTGTGAGGTAACGCAGCGCTGTTTCACTTGGTCTAACATTACACTAGCACACTAAACTGCATTTGAATGTGTTGAAATGTATGTGTTAGTCTGTCTGTATGAGACTAGCAGTAAACTAGATCAACATTAGAATAACATACAGATCATATTCTGACATTTTATCATTGTTGAACTATATAACATTGATTCGTTTTATGTAAATGTGCTCACCTGTTTAATAAAGTACATGTAGGAGCGGTCGAAGTCTCGGACGTGGAGCTCTCGTTTATATACTGTCTATGGGAGCTCTCGGCATCTCGAAAACACCTCGCTGATATTGATTCTCGTTTTAGTTCTCCTTTTTTATCCAAAGTCTGCTTGCCATGGTCCATAATGTTTGAACGAAACAACAACAGCGTGCAGATAGACATTGCGAACTACAGTGGTCCACGTCTGTCGTCTTGGTTACTGTCAGAGGGCTCTGGTTCATAACTCTGGTTACCATGGCAGCACGAGCGGAAACCAGGGACAACGCGGATATGACGCCATTGACTGCGACAAAACGGAAATAAAGAAACGTCCCGTGTCTTCGAATTAAATTAAAATTTCTCCTGGTTTGAAAGTTGTTGGAAACAGTCGGGATAATGTAAGTACACAACTAAAAAAAATATATAACATAGATATAGTGATTTTTGCTATTTTTAAAGCAAAAAAGCTACATATTGTGCCTTTAAAACTGAAGAATAAACGTGAAATTACATTGATGTCTTTTTTTAGATTCACCTTTACCAGTGTCCTTGTTCGCTTTTTCAATATAGCTAAACTGATTTTAATTTGAACGCGTTCTTGAGATTCAAAAGTTAATCGGCTAACGTTAGCTCAATTAGCTTAGCTATGGCCTGGGCATTTTCCCCTCCAGTTTCATGTCAAGTTCGTCATATTGAAATCTGTAACTTATTTGTAATTTTATCATGTAAGTTGTCCACTGTGTTTGCAGTTTTACAGGTTATAACAAGCTCCTATGTGACATTTAAAAAAAGGAAGGATATCCCCAGGCTCCTCTTAAATTTGATATTTGGATCGAGCACTTGACAACAGTAATGGACCCTTTTCACAGACTGTAATTACGCGTTTTAACAACCATCAGTATAGTAAATTGTGCTAATTTATAATATACAGTGTATGGAAGGCCATATTTTCAATTCCTCCAAGCAGCTATTTTTAGGAAAGTACTATCTATTTGAATTGGGGAATACTGAAATCTCAAAAACTGCTTAACAAACTCAGTTAAATAACATATTTCAATGAGAACAACACTGTGTTAGTTGCCGCCGGTGTGTGTACACTCATAGAGAATAATGTGTTCGAATTTAAAAGACGTGGCGCTCCCAATATTCCAAAGCAGATTAAACTTTTTGTAAATGGTCAGAAAATCTAATTATATATTCTGCATGAGCAAGTACAGCATCCCAGTGCTTTTATACTAATCTCACCACACTTTAATACAACACTGTTTTATTTTCTCCCTGCAGTGTCTCCGGAGATCCTCTCAGGGTTCAGTCCAGTCCGATGTGCCGGAAGTGGAAGCTGATGTGATTGTGTTTTTTTTTTTTTTAGCTTGCTGATAGGTTAGGGTTAGGTAAAGAGGTAGTTTTAGTTTTGTTTCATGTTTCATTATTTTGAAGTTTAATCAGTTTGTTCTATGTTTTAGTCCAGGTTTATTTTCATGTTAATTTCATATTTCAGTTTAACCCAAGTCGGTTTCAATTGTATCTGTATCTTGAAATAAACTACACTTTGGTTCACTTCAGCTCGCCTTCAGTGGACTACATTACACATATTATAGACATGATTCATGGGTCTTTTTGATTTCAATTACCTTTCTAGATCTTTTGTCTTCATTTTAAAATCTGAAAGTTCTTAATAAGGTGCTTTCATAAAATGATTGTCATATATACATTATATGCAAAAACATTGAGAATGTTTAAATGTTTAAACAAGTGAATGGAATGTTTTAAGAACGTTTTTCATAATCTTAGAAAAACATTGAGAACGTTTATATAACAGGAGAATTGAACGTTCTAATAAGGTTTTGAATAACGTTCTCATAACCAAGCAATAACGTTAATACGTTTTATAACGAGATAATTAAACGTTCTAATAATGTTTTTAATAATGTTCTTATAACCAATAAATAACATTAATACAACGTCTAAAAAACTGGACGTTTTGAAACGTTCCTAGAACATTCAGAAATAATGTTTTTATAACTTAATGGGAACGTTATGTAAATGTTCTTATAACCTAAGAATTGAACGTTCTAATAACGTTTGAATAGCGTTCTTATAACCAAGCAAGAACGTTAATACAACGTTTATATAACAGGAGAATTGAACGTTCTAATAACATTTTGAATAACGTTCTTATAACTAAGAAATAACGTTAATACAATGTCTAAAAAACTGGACGCTTTGAACGTTCCTAGAACATTCAGAAATAACGTTTTTATAACTTAATGGGAACGTTATGGAAACGTTCTTATAACCTAAGAATTGAATGTTCCAATAACGTTTGAACAATGTTCTTATAACCAAGCAAGAACGTTAATACAACGTTTATATAACAGGAGAATTGAACGTTCTAATAACGTTTTGAATAACGTTCTTATAACTAAGAAATAACGTTAATACAACATCTAAAAAACTGGACGCTTTGAACGTTTCTAGAACATTCAGAAATAACGTTTTTATAACTTAATGTGAACGTTATGGAAACGTTCTTATAACCTAAAATTGTTAGCTGGGGTATTATCTTCTGTCACAGAGAATTAGCTTATCCATTGTACAAGAACAAGCTCAGTGTATTGATAAGTTAAAAGAACAGAACAAACAATTGCACAAGGCCTCAACCAAATGTGATTTAGAAAACCAACAGTCTTTTGATAGAATAGAGGACAATGTCAATGCAATGATGAAAGATGTAAATGCAGTTGAAGTGTGTAGAGTAAGACAAAAGGCTCAGAGTAGGGGAAAAGGGGTTGATGCACCAGTTCCATCTGCAACCCCAATACAAGCAGTCAACACAGCTTTAGGTCCTAAGGATATAGAGAGACTATCCCAGAGTTTACCCTCAGCACGCACAAATTTTTCTGAATTTAGAAGAGCATTGATCAGTAAAATGTGTCTTTTCGACATGTCGTTGGCAGAAGTCACACAGCTGATATCACAAATTCTAACTGAATCTGAATTCAACAGTTTTGAGTCTGCTGTTACGTCTGAACTACAACATGTCAGTAAAGGCGATTTGAGAGAAGGTGTTTTGAAAATCCTAAAGAATATCTTAGGACCCAAAATAAATTGGTCTACAGTTACTAGCTGTGTACAAGAGAAAGAAGAAACTGTGAGTGAATATACTGAGAGGTTTTGTCAGGCAGCCGTAACTTACAGTGGAATAGTGGATGATTCCGAAAGTGTGCTAGCTGACAAAGGAGCTCTAAGCCGAATTTGGGCAGATGGTCTTGTAGCTGAGTACACAACAGCCTTGCCATTCATCGATATTATGTGGGCTAACGGAACTCTCAGACGTAACCTAGACAGGTTAGCTTTTTGGGAAAGAGACTCTGATGTCAAGGCAAGAGTAAAAATTGCAGCAGCATCCTTTAAACTTAACACAGAATGAACAGAAACGCAAACGTCCTAAGAGAGAGGGGCAGCTGTAATTACTGTGTTAAAAATGGCCATTGGATGAGAGAGTGTAGGAAAAATAAAAATAACTTTAAAGAAGTTAACCCTCTGAGGTCGGCAAACGCGCCGGCACGTTTTGCTGGATTTTCTTCACATTGTAGCACAATAAACTTAAATTACTCCGTCATTTATGGTCATACAGAAAAAAGAAATATAAAAAAATTATCTTTGATATTTCTACTTTTGTATGTGCCCACTTACAATCAAATCAAAACATTGTGCTTTTGTAAAATAAAGAAAATAAACAGGGTGTGCTTTCTGCCTCCCCGTCGCGGTGAACTTTTTTTTCTTGAGCACGTCTATAAACTGAAACCAAACTCAGCAAATACTTGTCACACATTTATGAGCCATATACCTTTATAAACATTTAAGTGTGTACTTTTAAATGATCGGATTCAAACTGAAAACAAATATTCTCTGTTTAAGTAATTTGTATAAAACCAACAAGATGTCCAGTATCTCAAACGCTTGCTCATTAGTTTTAATTTGACCACGCCCACACACGCAAAAGAGATTCACATGCAAATCTCCACATGGAACGCGAACGCGCTCGTTACCTCAAAAACAAAGCACGAAAAAATTTCACAAGTCTCTGCTTTTCGTCGAGTTTGAAAGACGCGCCGTGAGCTTACATTGGATTTACTTCAGAAGAAGAAGAACGCGATTTGAAGACAAGAAAGATGTAAGGTAAGAAATTCTTACATTAGTTTGTTATTGTTGCATAAATTTCACATTGCAGTTGAACTGTTGCTAGATATATGGTGAATATTATAATATTTCTGCTCAAACGTAGATATGTATATGGTAACCATAATGTTTCATATTTTGCAGCGCGATCGCGTTTGAATGTATCATATTTTGGAACGCGATCGCGTTTGAATGTATCATATTTTGCAGCGCGATCGCGTTTGAATGTATCATATTTTGGAACGCGATCGCGTTTGAAAAGCAAAACGCACCAAACAGCTTCATGTTTTTATTATTATCTCATTTCATATCATCATAATGAATGGAAACATTTGAAGTAACATATGATAATCAATATATTTTTCTCTAGCTTAGTTGTTACTGAAATCTTTTGGAAGATTTACAGGCTGCTATAGGTTATTGTTATTATTATTTTATGATTCTTATCCCCACCTCACTGGTCCATAGGTGTCAAATAAATTAAGAAATAGGGAAAGAATGAAACAACAACAGCAGACTCGATACACAATACAAAACGATACATCCCTAGTGTTTGAACAAATACTGCTCTGTCGTCTCTTGTTTTCTTTCTTACTCTGTGCAGATAAACACTTGTCCCGAGACCCATGTGCAACAACCGTCTCACCTGCATATGAAGCCACAACCTCAAGACAACAACTGCTGAACGAACTATCACAAAAGAAAAAAGAAAAAAATACACAACGCAGAGACCTACGGGAACTTCAGTCATCCATCAGAGAACTTGAACAAACTACAACAAGACATTCTTGATCTTTACACCATATGACTGAAGATAACTCTACATGGTTCGGAAACCTGTTAGTATCAAGTGTGTCAACCAACAAATGACTCACGTCCAGCACAAAGAAATAACAGTTCCCTTTCAAGGGAACTCGAGCTGCGTCGAGACGCGGTGGGAACGCCCTGCGTGATTGCGTCGTGAAGCACGTGTATAATCAGTCCAATGGAAAGACGAGACGTCATAGTGACGTCACCTACCAGGAAACTATAAGGCAGCCCCGCTGACACAGATCGCGTTAGCTTCTGTGCCTTCAGCAAGCGCTCTCTGTATATCTGTCCCTGTCATATTTATTGTTGTCTGTCAAGCTCAATATATATATCTATTTCAATGGCGAATAAGCAAGAATACAGGCGTTGTGTTGTTCCCTGCCCTCGTTACATCACGGGTGGGGACACACATCTGCTTTGTGTTTGTTGTTTGGGAGTGGAGCATGCCCAGTCAGTTCTCGAGGGAGCTGACTGTGAGCATTGCGTTAAGCTGTCCTTGCGGACGCTCCGCTCTCGCCGGGCGTTCTTTGAGGAGGACGGTTCGGTTCGCGCTCCCCGAGGTGCGGGTCCCGCTGCTGCCGAGGCACAGCGGAGGCTTTCATCTTGGGGTTCGCATATGGATTTAGTAGCGGGGTTTGAGACGGGCCCCGCCCTTTCTCAGCCCTTACCTGCTGAATCCGGTGCTTCAGCTCAGGAAGGAGCTCGCGCTGCGGCTTCTCCTTCCCAGGCTGAGGCACCAATGTTGCGGCTATCCAGTTCTGAGGAACTGGATGTCGTCAGTATTGAGCAAAATATTGATGAGTGTTCGCCAGCTCGTATTTCTGGGGATGAGGAGCTTATGGAGGTTTTAACTCGTGCTGTTGCCAAGTTAAATATTGAATGGCCATCTGATGAAATTGAAACTGTATCTAATAAAAGTCTTTTAGATGAACGTTTTTTGCCATCAAAAACACGACCTCCTCGTCGGGAATTGCCGTTTTTTCCTGATCTCCACACTGAGGTGTCGAGATCGTGGATTAAACCAGCTTCTTTCAGAGTGCACAATCCACAAACACATAACTATAGCAATATTAAAGATATTTCACACTATGGTTATTTGACAATGCCTCCGGCGGAAGAGACGCTTGCGAGCCATCTCTCCCCCGAGTCATCGTCATCACTGAAAGCCCCGACGTTACCCACCAAGCCATTAAAAGCTACATCTATGATGGTGGGTAAAGCATATTCGGCAGCAGGTCAGGCAGCGGCATGTTTACACACTATGTCGATTTTGCAAGCGTATCAGGCTGACCTGCTGAGGGACATGGATGATTGTGAGGAAGTTAGCGCTGACGCAATTCGAGAATTGCGTCGGGCGACAGATCTATCTCTCCGGGCCACCAAGGAGACGGCAAAATCTGTGGGCCGTTCTATGGCAGCCCTGGTGGTCACGGAGCGTCATTTATGGTTAAATTTATCTGATATAAAGGATAAAGATAGATCTGTTCTTTTGGATGCCCCGCTTTCGCCTTCAAGTTTATTCGGCGATGCTATAAATTGTGTTGTTGACAGATTCACTGAATCAAAGAAACAAGCGGCGGCATTTCAGAAGTTTCTTCCTCGCCGATCCAGTGTCCCAGAGACTGCTGGCCGTAATGTTAAGACCGAGCAGTCTCGGCCGTCTACGAGCTCCGCACAGCACAGAGTGCAACAAAAACAGAGCGTCGCCTCTCGGGCTCCTCCTCAGTCGGGGGAGTCCGGGGGGCGGGCGCAGTTTAAGCCGGTTAGAGGTAGACAAGATCTGAGGACTGTCCTCTCTAGGAAGGCTTGGGACAAAAAGAAGTCCTGACGCCACTGGTGTCAAAATGTTGAGGGTGGTCCCCTCAGGGGAGGGACGGTTTCGAGGAATCGTTCCTCCTCTGCGCCCGCTGGGGGGCGGCTCTCTGAGGAGAGTCGCAGCGCTGCCACATCGGTTGTTCCCTGCCGGTTCGCCGTTTCAGGGCACCGAGGTGTCAGCGTCCCCGTACGATCCTCCGAGGAGGGTCGTAGGACGGTCAGTTCGGTTGTTCCCTGCCGGTTCGCCGCTTCAGGGCACCGAAATGTCTGTTCAACTAAATCCAGAGACCAGTCTCGAGAGACTGGTTCCCTTAGCAGAATTTCTGGTAGCGTGGAAACTTCTACCAAATATTTCTCAATGGGTCCTGCATGTAGTGGAAAAGGGTTACAGAATTCAGTTCGGTTCTCGTCCGCCCAGATTTCAAGGGGTTCTGGCCACAGTGGTGGACTCCGAGCAGGCTCTGGTTATGGAGCAGGAAGTACTGACGCTTCTTCAAAAAGGAGCTATAGAAAGGGTTTCTCCTCCCAGCAGAGAGTCAGGGTTTTACAGCCGTTATTTCATTGTTCCAAAGAAGGATGGGGGGTTGCGTCCTATTCTAGATCTGCGGCAGTTGAACCGCAGAGTTCAGAAACTCAAGTTCAAGATGCTTACACTCAAACAGATTGTGTCACAGATTCAGTCCGAGGACTGGTTTGTCACAATAGACTTGAAGGACGCATACTTCCATATATCTATTCATCCTCATCACAGGAAGTTCCTGAGGTTTGCTTTCGGGGGCGAAGCGTACCAGTATCGGGTTCTTCCCTTTGGCCTAGGTTTATCACCCCGCACCTTTACAAAATGTGTGGATGCAGCTTTGGCTCCTCTAAGACTCCAGGGCATTCGCATATTAAACTATCTAGACGATTGGTTGATTCTAGCTCAGTCAGAGCAGATGGCAGTTCGGCACCGAGGTGTCGTTCTGTCTCATATAGAAAAGTTGGGGTTGCGGCTCAACGCCAAAAAGAGTGTGCTCCTTCCAGCTCAGAGGACCACTTTTCTAGGCGTAATTTGGGATTCAACAACAATGCAGGCACGTCTGTCTCCTGCACGTATATCAGCAATTCTCACAGCCGTAAGAGGAATAAAACTAGGCCAGTCACTCACTGTAAAACAGTTTCAAAAACTGTTGGGGCTCATGGCAGCGGCGTCCAACGTAATTACTTTTGGCCTTCTGTACATGAGACCTCTGCAGTGGTGGCTCAGGACCAAGGGGTTTTCTCCGAGGGGAAATCCGTTTCGCATGATCAAGGTCACGCGGCGATGCCTTCGTGCTTTGGTCATGTGGAAGAAACCTTGGTTCCTCGCCCAGGGCCCAGTGTTGGGGGCTTCTTGTCGACGCGTAACGCTTTCGACAGACGCTTCCCTCACGGGGTGGGGCGCAGTCATGAGCGGACGCTCAGTGTCAGGTCTTTGGCAGGACCATCAACTATCTTGGCACATAAACCGTTTAGAGATGATGGCCGTATTTCATGCAATAAAATACTTCCTGTCAGACCTGAGAGGCCATCACGTGTTGGTCCGCACGGACAACACATCGGTGGTCTCATACATCAACCATCAGGGGGGTCTGAGGTCTCGAATACTTTGCAATCTGGCTCATCAGATCCTCCTATGGGCCCGAGAAAAATTACTGTCACTAAGGGCAGTATATATTCCAGGGCATCTGAATGTAGGAGCAGATATCCTGTCAAGACAGGGGCTGAGGCCCGGGGAGTGGAGACTTCACCCCGAGGTGGTGGAGCTCCTATGGAAAATGTATGGTCGAGCTCAAGTAGACCTTTTCGCATCATCAGATTCGACCCATTGTCCGCTTTGGTTCTCTCTCACACATCCAGCTCCTCTCGGACTGGATGCAATGGTGCAGGTGTGGCCGAGGCTACACCTGTACGGATTTCCCCCCGTATCGATGCTCCCGGGAGTTCTGGAGAGGGTTCGCCGGGAAGGAGCTCATCTACTGTTAATAGCCCCATACTGGCCGACACGAGTCTGGTTCTCGGACCTAGTATCTCTTCTGGACGGCTCTCCGATGGAGATTCCCGTCAGGAGGGACTTGCTGTCCCAAGCAAGGGGCACGATATTTCACCCTCACCCAGAGTTATGGAAGTTGTGGGCTTGGCCTCTGAGGGGGCCCAGCTCATAGAATCCGGTCTCTCGACTGAGGTCGTTGAGACCATCCTTCAATCCAGAGCTCCCTCCACGAGGAAACTTTATGCTTTGAAATGGAAATTGTTTTCTACTTGGTGTGGAAATCGTAATTTGAATCCTGTTAACTGCCCTGTTGGTACAGTTCTCGAATTTCTACAAGACCGTTTCTCTGCTGGATTATCTCCTTCCACCTTAAAGGTGTATGTTGCTGCTATATCTGCTTATCACACCCCTCTGGCGGGCACTTCAGTTGGGAGAGATCCTCTAATTGTTCGTTTTCTCCGTGGTACTTTGAGGTTGAGACCTGCATTGCACTCTAGAGCACCGGCATGGGATTTGGCCATTGTACTTGAGGGTCTGGCCTTGGCTCCCTTCGAACCCATTGAAGAGGTTTCAGAAAAGTTCCTCACTCTAAAAACTTTATTTCTTCTTGCTATTTCTTCTATCAAGAGAATTGGGGATTTACAAGCTTTGTCGGTGGCTCCATCATGTCTGGAATTTGCACCTGGTATGGTGAAAGCATTTCTTCACCCTAGACTAGGTTACATACCTAAGGTCCCTACTAATGTTGGGGGCCCAATAGTGCTGCAGGCCTTTCATCCTCCACCATTTATTACCCCAGACCAGGAAAACCTTAATCTGTTGTGCCCTGTACGGGCGTTGGATGCTTACGTCCACAGAGCTGCCCTGTGGCGTAAATCGGAACAATTATTTGTCTGCTTTGGTGCTCCTAAGAAAGGGTGCCCTGCATCTAAACAGATAATGAGCAAGTGGATAGTTGAGGCTATATCACTTGCATATGAAGCGGCCGGACAGCCTTCACCTTTGACTGTTCGGGCCCATTCTACAAGGAGTATGGCTGCCTCTACGGCTTTAATTTCGGGAGTTTCCCTTTTTGACATTTGTAATGCGGCAGGATGGTCTTCTCCGCATACATTTGTTAGATTTTATGACTTGGACCTCTCCACTCCTGGGGTCAAAGTGCTTGCTTCTTAGTATACGCAGGGTACTTCATACAGAACAGGCACATCGTCATTATGGCATAGTGGGTATGGGGTTCCCACCGCGTCTCGACGCAGCTCGAGTTCCCTTGAAAGGGAACGTCTCAGGTTACGTATGTAACCCTGGTTCCCTGAGAGGGAACGAGACGCTGCGTCGCCTTGCCATACTTCCTGCATGCCCTGACCGACTTGCTTCAGGCTTTTTTAGAAGCTAACGCGATCTGTGTCAGCGGGGCTGCCTTATAGTTTCCTGGTAGGTGACGTCACTATGACGTCTCGTCTTTCCATTGGACTGATTATACACGTGCTTCACGACGCAATCACGCAGGGCGTTCCCACCGCGTCTCGACGCAGCGTCTCGTTCCCTCTCAGGGAACCAGGGTTACATACGTAACCTGAGACGTTTTCAACCAGAAAAGACTATTACTCGTAAGAACTTCACAGACCCTAGTTGCATGTTATGTTTCTGTGTCAGCATGCAATTACAGATGAACAACACAGAACATGTTTGTGCCTGTAACTTTTTCAAGTTACAAGAATGAATTTTTAAGTGTCTAAATTTGTATTTTGTGAGAGTTTTTTAAGAACTCTCAAAGGGGCAAATGTTGTATTACAAATGTATTAAAATGTTTAATTTAGGTTTATATTGAATTTGGCATGTTAAGGTTAGGTATAAATTATTATTATCAGAGTTTTCTAGCAAAAGACTCCGGTCAGTCCTGTTTTACTGAAACTCTTAATGGCTCTTGGAGCTTGTGTTTTAGCAAGAGAGTCCTGCCAGTCTTGTACTCGGGTCTCAGCATTTGAATAGATATGCTGAGTGGATTAGGATGGGCAGCAGTCTCAGTCTAAAACAGGTTCCTAAACCTGTCTCATCACAAAGTTTTGGTATCTGCCCCTAAATGTATATAAACTGTATGAGAACGTCCACTTAGTCAGACTTTTGAAGAACTGCAGCCACGTCAACGTGAAGTCCTTAATAAAGAATAACTTCTTCAACGTGATCCCAAAAGTCTCCTGGTCTTCGATTCTGAGTTTCCAACACCAGACCATCCAAGATGTAGATGAGCTTGTTTCATCATTTGGAGAAATTTAGCATTACATCATTTACTCACTAGTGGATCCTCTGCAGTGAATGGGTGCTGTTAAAATAAGAGTCTTGTGAGAACTTTAATAAGAATCAATGTATAATTTATACAGTAAAGTCTATGTAGTGTTTTATTTTTTATGTTTGTTCATTTAATTTCTTTCTTGTATGCTACTGTTAAATACATCTAGAATGAGTCTACAGCCCTGATATATGTAACTTTGTTGAAATAATCTTACTTCTTCTAGATTATACTGCTGCAGAAAGGATCCAGCTCTTATCCTTTTGACGCTCTTTTCAGAAACTTGTTTACTGACCGACTGTAAATACAACCCCAAATCAGAAAAAGTTGGGACAATGTACAAATTGTGAGTAAAAAAGGAATAGAATAATTTACAAATCTCATAAACTTATTGTGGCGAGGGGGGCGTGGTTCTGCAGAGTCTGTAGCGGGAGAGAGAGGAAGGAAGCGAGCGGTGAGTAAGTAGGTCAAGTGCAGATGATGAACACCTGTGTCTGATTTCAGTAATTGGCGTGGAGAGACCGGATATAAGCACGACCGGGAGAGAGTGAGAGAGAGAGAGAGGGACTGGGACCTCGTGTGCTGCTGCCGACTGCGAGAAGCTGACGATTTATATTCTGAATTATGGACTGAGTTTATGCTGTGTTTTTGCACGGTGAACGCGCTACGTGCGCACCTTTTTGTTTATGTTTTCAACTTGAGTGAATAAAACGAGAGTCCCAGTCATCGCCGACCCCTTGTCTTCTTCCTTCCCTCACTACAAAGTATTGAACCTCATCACACTGGTGCCGAAACCCGGGAAGGGAGAAGAACGCCGCCGCCATGCAGAGCCCGCCAGCAACGCCATTTGCGGATATCATCCAGTCGCTCGCCGGTCTTCACCAGGAACAACATCAACACCTGCTGGCGATCAAGGAGGAGCAAGACAAGCGGTTCGAGGCGCTCATCCGATCCCAGCATGAAGACCACGAGCTGTTCCGGAGCTGGGTAGACCGGGAGGTTCGGGCCATCCCCCCAGCAAGAGACACATCATCGCAGCTGCCTCTCAACAAAATGGGTCCACAAGATGATCCAGAGGCGTTTCTGGACCTATTTGAGAGGTCAGCGGAGGATCGGGGATGGCCCAAAGCGGACTGGCCAATGCGGCTGATCCCTTTGCTCTCCGGAGAGGCGCAGCTAGCCGCACACCAACTGCCAGTCCAGAATCTCCTGGTCTACCAAGACCTCAAGCGTGCCATCCTCCAGCGGGTCGGTCGGACTCCGGAACAACATCGACAGAGGTTCAGGTCGCTGACCATGGAAGAGTCCGGCCGGCCCTTCGTCATGGCACAACAGCTCCGGGACTCCTGCCGCAAATGGCTGATGGCCGACCAAAGCGACGTCGAGGGAATCATCGATCGTGTGGTACTGGAGCAGTTCGTAGCTAGACTACCGAGGAGGACTGCCCAGTGGGTCCAGTGCCACCGCCCGACGTTGCTGAACCAGGCCATCCAGCTGGCGGAGGACCAGATGGTGGCGTGCCCAGGGGTCGGCGAGCCCCTTCCATCTGCTTCTCTCTCTCTCTCTCTCTCTCTCTCCCCCCTCTCCCTCTATCTCTCCTAGGCCTGTGCCACTTCCCCGGACGCGTGGAGGGTTCCAACCGAAGCCAGCACCAAGGTGGAGGACGGGCTTTTCGACGGAACCAACGGTGACGCCCAGGGCACCTCCCAGGGGAGGGAGCTCGACCCCTGGGCTGTTTGCAACCCAAAGTGCCCCGCCGCTCTCTCCACGCCAATCACTTGACCCACTTCCTGCGGTAAAGTCTGGGCCGGCCTGTTGGCGTTGCGGGGATCCGGGTCATTTCATCGACCGGTGTCCAGTGATGGAGGTGGGGACACTGATCCGGGTCCCCGACGCGCCACAGGCTGTCCTCGATCAAGCTGGCCTGTACCAAATACCAGTGAGTATCAAGGGGGGTACCTATCAGGCTTTGGTGGATTCAGGATGTAACCAATCCTCCATACATCAAAGCCTGATTCAACCTAGGGCATTGGATAATAGCCGCATGGTTAAGGTGCGGTGTGTGCACGGGGAAGTGGTGAATTATCCTATTTTGCCTGTGGAAATTCAATTTAGGGGAGAAAAGCATAGTGTAGAGGTGGCAGTTAACCCGCACCTCCGGCATCCGATATTTTTGGGGACCAATTGGCCCGCGTTTAATCAATTATTGGGGTATTTATGTGTGGATGCCTCTTGGGGGAAAAGAGATGAGAGTAGAATAGCGGTTGCCCAGTTGGGAGAGGCTTTCAGGGGAACAGAGTGCTCCAGAGCAAACAATCCTCACAGAGCATGATGATTTTCCCCTGGAACAGTCCCAGGATGAAACGCTGAAAAATGCATTTGATCAGGTTCGTTCTATCGACGGTCAGCTTCTTCACCCTGAACAACTGCTCTCCTATCCATATTTTGCAATTTTGAAAGATAAGTTGTATCGGGTGACCCAAGACACCCAGACAAAACAAGATACAACTCAGTTATTGATTCCTAAAAGCCGTCGGGAAATGCTTTTCCAGGCGGCTCATTGTAATCCAATGGCCGGGCATTTAGGACAAACGGCTACACTTAACCGTCTCATGGCCCGATTTTTCTGGCCGGGCATTAACGAGAACGTGCGCAGGTGGTGCGCGTCTTGTCGTGAATGTCAGTTGGTGAATCCACCGGCCAACCCAAAAGCACCATTGTGCCCCCTACCATTAATGCAGGTCCCCTTCGAACGAATTGGTATGGACCTCATCGGGCCATTAGAACGGTCAGCGCGGGGACACCGCTTTGCTTTATTCCTGGTGGATTATGCAACACGGTATCCTGAAGCAGTGCCGCTCTGCAGTATTTCCGCGAAAAGCGTGGCGAGCGCACTGTTTCAACTAATCTCCCGGGTGGGAATTCCGAAAGAAATTCTCACCGATCAAGGCACGGCGTTTATGTCACGTACTATTCGCGAACTTTACGAATTATTGGGCATTAAATCGATCCGAACCAGTGTCTATCACCCACAAACGGACGGGCTGGTGGAACGGTTTAACCGCACGTTAAAGACCATGATTCGAAAGTTCGTACACGAAGACGCCAAAAATTGGGATAAGTGGTTAGAACACCTCTTGTTCGCTGTACGGGAGGTCCCGCAAGCCTCCACGGGGTTTTCCCCCTTCGAGCTTCTCTATGGACGTCAGCCCCGTGGGGTGTTGGATGTCCTTAGAGAGACTTGGGAGGACAGACCTTCTAATTTTAAAAACGAAATTCAGTATGTCCTGGATCTGAGAACAAAACTTCACACGTTGGGGCGGCTATCTATGGAGAATTTGTTACAGGCACAGGACAAACAGAGTCGGCTGTACAACAGGGGGGCTAGACTGCGTCAATTTGCACCGGGAGATAAAGTGCTTGTATTACTCCCTACTTCAAGTTCAAAATTACTCGCGAAGTGGCAAGGACCCTTTAAGGTCACACGGCGAGTTGGGGATCTCAACTATGAGGTAGCTCGAACGGATAGGGGCGGAGCACATCAAATATATCACCTCAACCTACTAAAAAAATGGTCTGAGGCAGAATCAGTGATGCTGGCGATGGTAGTGAGCGGAGAGGAGGATCTCGGTCCAGAAGTGAGTTCAAAGTCACAATCTCTCGCTCTGGCCCCTGGGGGAGACCACCTCTCACCCTCCCAGCTCACTGATGTAAAAACAATACAAGCAGAATTTGCTGATGTGTTCTCGCCCCTGCCTGGTCGAACGAATCTCATTCAGCACCATGTTGAGACCGAGCCGGGCGTGGTAATTCGTAGTCGGCCGTATCGCTTGCCTGAACACAAGAAAAAAGTGGTTCAGAGCGAATTAGAAGCAATGCTAGAGATGGGAGTGATAGAAGAATCCAACAGTGACTGGGCAAGCCCGATAGCTTTAGTTCCGAAAACGGACGGCTCAGTACGGTTCTGTGTGGATTACAGGAAGGTGAATGCTGTGTCGAAATTCGACGCGTATCCAATGCCCCGAGTTGACGAATTGCTTGATCGGCTAGGTACTGCTCGTTTTTATTCGACACTGGACTTAACCAAGGGTTATTGGCAGATCCCCTTGTCTCCCATGACCAAAGAAAAAACAGCTTTCACAACGCCGTTCGGATTACACCAATTTGTTACTCTTCCGTTCGGGTTGTTCAGGGCTCCAGCGACTTTTCAGCGTCTGATGGACAGAATTCTCCGGCCGCACGCTGCATATGCCGCTGCTTATCTGGATGATATCATCATCTATAGTGGTGATTGGCAGCGACATATGCAGCATTTGCGCGCTGTACTGAAGACGCTGAGAAGGGCTGGGCTCACGGCCAATCCGAAGAAGTGTGCAATTGGGCGTGTGGAAGTCAGATATCTGGGTTTCCACTTGGGTCATGGACAGGTGCGTCCCCAAATTGATAAGACTGCAGCGGTTGCGACTTGTCCAAGACCCAAGACCAAAAAGGAGGTTAGGCAGTTCCTGGGGCTGGCGGGATATTATAGAAGGTTTGTTTCTAATTATTCAGACCTCGCCAGCCCGCTGACTGATCTAACTAAAAAGGAAGCACCAGATACGGTTCAGTGGACGGAGCAGTGTCAGCAGGCTTTTACCCAGATAAAGGCTGCTCTGTGTGGCGGACCGCTCTTACATGCTCCTAACTTTTCTCTCCCTTTTATGTTACAGACAGATGCGTCGGACAGGGGGTTGGGCGCCGTCCTGTCCCAGGAGGTGGAGGGTGAGGAGCGCCCGGTGCTGTACATCAGTCGGAAGCTCTCGAAGAGAGAGACGATGTACAGCACCATAGAAAAGGAGTGTTTGGCCATCAGGTGGGCCGTTCTCACCCTCCGGTATTATCTCCTGGGGCGGGAGTTCACCCTCTGTTCGGACCACGCTCCCCTGCAATGGCTCCACCGCATGAAAGATACCAACGCGCGGATCACCCGGTGGTATCTGGCGTTACAACCCTTTAAGTTTCAGGTGATCCACAGGCCGGGTGCACAGATGGCTGTGGCCGACTTCCTCTCCAGGAGGAGGGGGGGGGAGGCTGCAGGCCGGATGGCTCCCCGGCCTGAGTCGGGCGGTGGGGGTATGTGGGGAGGGGGGCGTGGTTCTGCAGAGTCTGTAGCGGGAGAGAGAGGAAGGAAGCGAGCGGTGAGTAAGTAGGTCAAGTGCAGATGATGAACACCTGTGTCTGATTTCAGTAATTGGCGTGGAGAGACCGGATATAAGCACGACCGGGAGAGAGTGAGAGAGAGAGAGAGGGACTGGGACCTCGTGTGCTGCTGCCGACTGCGAGAAGCTGACGATTTATATTCTGAATTATGGACTGAGTTTATGCTGTGTTTTTGCACGGTGAACGCGCTACGTGCGCACCTTTTTGTTTACGTTTTCAACTTGAGTGAATAAAACGAGAGTCCCAGTCATCGCCGATCCCTTGTCTTCTTCCTTCCCTCACTACAAAGTATTGAACCTCATCACACTTATATTTTATTCACAATAGAAGAGATAGATATATAGATAACATATCAAATGTTGAAAGTGAGACATTTTGAAATGTCATGCCAAATATTGGCTCATTTTGGATTTCATGAGAGCTACACATTCCAAAAAAGTTGGGACAGGTAGCAATAAGAGGCCGGAAAAGTTAAATGTTCATATAAGGAAAAGCTGGAGGACCAATCTGCAACTTATTATGTCAATTGGCAACATGATTGGGTATAAAAAGAGCCTCTCAGATTGGCAGTGTCTCTCAGAAGTCAAGATGGGCAGAGGATCACCAATTCCCCCAATGCTGCGGCGAAAAATAGTGGAGCAATATCAGAAAGGAGTTTCTCAGAGAAAAATTGCAAAGAGTTTGAAGTTATCATCATCTACAGTGCATAATATCATCCAAAGATTCAGAGAATCTGGAACAATCTCTGTGCGTAAGGGTCAAGGCCGGAAAACCATACTGGATGCCCGTGACCTTCGGGCTCTTAGACGGCACTGCATCACATACAGGAATGCTACTGTAATGGAAATCACAACATGGGCTCAGGAATACTTCCAGAAAACTGGGACACCATGTCATCCAGACTAAAGAGGACAAGGACAACCCAAGTTGTCATCAGTGCTCAGTCCAGAAGCCTGCATCTCTGATGGTATGGGATTGCATGAGTGCGTGTGGCATGGGCAGCTTACACATCTGGAAAGGTACCATCAATGCTGAAAGGTATATCCAAGTTCTAGAACAACATATGCTCCCATCCAGACGTCGTCTCTTTCAGGGAAGACCTTGCATTTTCCAACATGACAATGCCAGACCACATACTGCATCAATTACAATATCATGGCTGCGTAGAAGGATCCGGGTACTGAAATGGCCAGCCTGCAGTCCAGATCTTTCACCTATAGAAAACATTTGGTGCATCATAAAGAGGAAGATGCGGCAAAGAAGACCTAAGACAGTTGAGCAACTAGAAGCCTGTATTAGACAAGAATGGGACAACATTCCTATTCCTAAACTTGAGCAACTTGTCTCCTCAGTCCCCAGACGTTTGCAGACTGTTATAAAAAGAAGAGGGGATGCCACACAGTGGTAAACATGGCCTTGTCCCAACTTTTTTGAGATGTGTAGATGCCATGAAATTTAAAATCAACTTATTTTTCCTTTAAAATGATACAGTTTCTCAGTTTAAACATTTGATATGTCATCTATGTTGTATTCTGAATAAAATATTGAAATTTGAAACTTCCACATCATTGCATTCTGTTTTTATTCACAATTTGTACAGTGTCCCAACTTTTTCTGATTTGGGGTTGTAAAAGATAATTATATATTTCTGATTCAGAAAGTATTCTGCTGTATTTCTGGCGCTGCCCTCTCCCTAATTCTTCATTCCCTTCAGGTCTGGATCTTTTGATGGACTGATTTTTCTCAATAGAATGAAGCTGCTTAAGCATGGCAGATCTAGTTCCTGAAATGATACATAATAATTATCACAACATGCATCAATTTTATCACAGTAATGCATTTGACATATTACAAAAACATACTTTTTGAACTGATATTTTTGCAGGGCTGGATTCTTCTTTGTACTGTACATCACATAAACCACCAATTTCACACCGTCCATTAATATTTTTTTCCGTTGGAAGCACATCCCATGTTGGGGGATCTTCAATTCATTGGATTAACAGAAACCTAATTTTCTAAATAGGATTTAAAATAAAGACAATATTCAGTCAATCATATGCTCTTGATGTGTGGGCAAAACAAAGAGTGTTTCTCCTAATATTATATGCTTTGATGTTTAACCCCCTGAGGTCGGCGGTATCGCCGGCGATACCAGCTCGCTTTTTTTTTTATCAGTGTAAAAGAAACTCATAAATACTCTGTTGACTTTGATTTTTCATAGGAGTTTCGTACATCAATCGATTCTGTTAAATGTGTATTATTTTTGTGTATACTCACAATAAAAACAAAGTGTGGTGCTTTTCGCCAAATAAAGAAAAATAAACACGAAGCGAGTTCTGCCTTCTCTCTGTCAGTTAAGTCCATTCTGAAACGCGAACTGTAACTCAGCGAATACTTCTCACACAGACACGTGAGATATGTCTTTATGAAGCTTGAAATCTCTTCTTTTAAATGAAGTAATTTATATAAAAAACAAATGTTTTCAACTCATGTAATCCGTTTGAAAGCAAGGAGAGGTACCGTTTTTCCTTCTGCCTCATTATCTCTATAATAAGCTGCGGCCGCCCCGCCCCCGGCGCTATTCACATGGTAAATAGTTTAGGTGATCTAGTATGCATCGCATACGCCCCCCGATCAATGTCATAAAAACACAGTTTCTTCATCAGACTTACTGATAGTTCATCGTGTTTTGAGTATGGCACGCTTCTCCGGTAAAGACGCCCTTCAGATGATTCTGGACAGCGAGGAAGAATGCACCTTTTCCTCAGAGGAAGATTGTAACTCAGACGACGAAAGGCAGCATTTTGAAGAGCGAATTGATCCTGCCGAGGACACAATTTCGGAGTAAGTTTTACCTTAAAGTCTTTTGTCTTTTATTTTTCGTGTTCGCATTTATGAGGAAAAAACAATATTACGTGACAGTTCTCCATTATGGACGCGAGCGCTCTGAAAGCAGCACTAAAAGACTTTCAAACTTTCACAGAGACCTCAAAACAGAAAGTACAAATCCTTTCTTTAAAACGAATTTCGTTTTGTATTAATTGTATCTTAATTTTAATAATTTTTTCATTAACACATTTCCTGGATTTAATACATAAAAAGTAAATATAGGCTAGCAATCACAACATAAGGTGCTTGAACTGGAGATCATCATTAACCAGACCGTAGCATACTCGCCTCACATGTCTAAAAAATGTGAAATATATTTACAGAAAGCTGGTTCTAAACAAAACCATCCAAAACAAAAAACTATGTAGCCTAATAAATGTGCATTTCTCCGGTGCGTTCACTAGCCTACTGCGAAGATCGCGAGTCAATAGCCTATCGTCAACTTCATCTTTGCCAGAAGTTAATAAACAATTAAAATGTCTTATTGCAATATTTTACATATTCATAATCATTACTTTTGGTGGATCTTTGAGGCAGCTTTTTAGGTTTATGGCGTTTTGGAAAAGAGCTCTTCACGTACAAACACCGTTTCACCAAGGCACAGCGGCCCTTCAGCACATCAGGTGTGAACTACTAAATATGCATGATCGTTTACGCCCCATCCGCATATTGTCTTTCCAAACTAAAAGTGTTTCACAAAACTTAAATCAATGTATCGTTTTATGTGAATGATTAGGCAAGATGATTTTCACATCATTTTTAAGAAAAAACTCTAGAAAAAACTCTATATGTGTCTTATTGACCCCAAAAACAGCCCCAAAAACAGCCCAGACCCCAGAGGGTTAATGTAAAAAGACATGAATGTTTTATAGGTGTATTAATCTTGGTTAAGGTTTTGTTAGATCTGGACCTCAATTTAGACATAGCTTCGCACCAGCCGGTGGATCTAGCCATGTTACTGTAGTTGTGTGCCTTTATGAGTCTCGTACATTGTAACAGCCTGTTGCTTGCTTTCTCTCAGGAGAGATATGCTCAAGGTCAAAGAACACAAGTTGTTTCTCGTTTATACTGCGAGGTTTACAGTGGATTTAGAACAGATAAGGGCCATTTCCCTCCAAAATGATGTTTAAAACTGTTACTAAGCAACCAACAGAAACGTATGTCTGAGGCATAACCGACAGCCACTGATGATTAAGTTCATTGTGATGTTAACTACAAAAATAACGTTTAAGAAATTACTTAAGTCTCTACTTATGGTGTATTTCTACTTAAAAGTTTGATAAGTAGTTGATAAATGTAAGACCGTTAAACATGATCTAATTGTATATATTGAAAAGCAGATGACTAACGTAACGTCACTGACCACACGTCTTAAGATGTTAAGAAAAAAAAAACATTTTACGCAGGTTTACACATAAATATTTCTAGATTGTGTCAAATGTTAATATAAAGAAACGTTTAAATATGTTACTTACAATTGTTTGTCACAGCTCGTCGTCTTCCAGAAAGTTGTGTGATATCGTCTCCTCCGACCGTTGCGCTGCAGTGAGCAAGGATGCACATGCGCAATGTGAGTTGTGGGCGGTGTTCTTTGTATGAATATACACATTTTTTATTATGTTAACTTTCTAACGCCAAGATTTTGTATTATAATTATTATTATTTACATATGCAGTGTGTATTTAATATTTCCACAACAGTGACCACAAATTATTCCTCTAAACAAGAAGATATCCCTACATTTAAATGAATGCAAAACAACGAGGCCCTTACAAAAGGTACCCTATTTTTACAGCTTGAAGCTGAGTATAGATAAGCATTTCAATTCAATACATTTGAAATAATTAATTAGTAAATTTAAAATATTAATAATGCAGATTATTTTTCATAAATATTGACATTGTACATCTAGGGGCGGTTTCCCGGACAGGGTTTAAATTAAGCCAGGAGTAGGCCTTAATCTAGAATAGTTAATCGTGACTTAAAAAATGGCTTTCTGTAACACAGATTAAGTACGGATTAGTTACACCTGGACTATGGAGTCCTGAACTAAAATAAACCAGATTAATTTAAAACCAACTGTGCTAATCTGAATTAGCATGATAGAGGTTGCCTATAAAACATGGAATGAACCAAAAAAAGCTTAAAATTGCATGGAACTGAGAAGCAAATCCAAGGAAACAATGGAATCAGAAAAAGTATAAAAAAAATACTAAACAAGAGCAAATTATTTTTAAGCAAGCTAAATAAACTGCACACACCAGCTATGGAATAAAATAAAATAAATGCTGGAAGTCTCATGAACCTTACATATGACAGACATGGGAGTAGACTCACTGGAAAGGTGAGAACAAACCCTTTCGAATGATACCTAGTTTATGTCGCTGACAGCTTCCTGGGCGGAGCTATACTGTAAGTACACTTCCGGTTAAAACTTGAAGTGTCAATATCTCATGAACCTTACATACGAAAGACATGGCACTCACAGAGACCTTTCCAATGACACCAATTACAAGCAGATTCGCCTTTCCTAGACCGAGATCATTTTTGGATACACAAATATATTAGGTCCCATAGCTCCGCCCCCAAAGCTCAGAATGACATGCATCTGGTGTCATCTTAAAGGCCTCATCCGGACCTTACTATTAACCCCTCCCATGCTTCAATACGACCTTCTAATAAGCAGTCCTTTTTTTTTTTTTTTTTTCAGAAAAATGCGGGGGGTTTTTGCGATTGTTGCGGGCAAAAATCCTTGATTATGCGGCACGTTTTCTTAAAAAATGCGATGGAATATGCAGGATATTTATGCAATTTTATGCGATGAAATTGCGGGAACTTGCAAAAATTGAGGGTGTTCCCCCAACACCCTGTTCTCACCAGGCTACTACCTTAATGTAAAGAGTAATTTCTTATTACTTCCTATGATAAGCAAGCATACTACATCACAGAAAGTGCTGGAAATATGTAAGTTCTCATCTTGTTTTATTTCAGACCTTAATAAACACATGGCTCACACTTACAAAACACTGATGAGTCAAACAAGTTCTGTAGCTTTACAAAAGGAATATGCTACAACTTCTGTAAAAATGAATAAATAAAATATTAAAAAAAAAATGTGTGCTTCCTGTTTCACAGAGGTAGCTATACAAAACAGACATTTTCTGTTAAAATAAGTGCTTCCAATGCACAAAGTGCAATCTCTTACTGTAACGTAAATTTACATACTACTAATATACTTACAACTGTAATAACGTCACTTCATAACGTTCCCATGGCAACAGGGGGAAATGGCTGCTATCGTGTGAAGTAAACACAACATTTTTCAACTTTCTGCTAAGATATATGTGACTTTTTTGCAACGAAGATGCGGGGATTATGAAATCATGCAAGCCCTGCATATTTTTCGCGCGGAAATCGGCAATTTATGCGGCGAAAGTGCGCCGTATTTGAAAAAATGCGGCCCCGCATAAATATGCGGACTTTGGCTGATTATGCATTGAATTATGCGATCGCATAATTGCGTTTTTTGGAGGGACTGAATAAGGAGATATGGCCACTTCCGGTTAAATTTGGAATGTAAATATCTCATGAAACCAAAATAACAGAGGTATCAAAGTAGACTCTTTGGAAAGCTAAGAACTTACCTTTTCGAATGGTACCTAGTTTATGGTGCCTGAGAGCTTTCTGGGCGGAGCTATGGGACACAATAAAGGGATCAAGAGGTCATACTCATAAGAGATTTAAAAATGAGATGGAGTGCATGCTTGTGAACTTGGTCTGGCTCGGGTTAGTCTGAAGTGGTCAGTGGACGGATGGACCGTGCACAACCAGGTTCAAACCTTAGGTTTAAGCCTTGGATGTTTCATTCCCCTAACCCTATTCCCCAAACCCTATTCCCCAAACCCCACCCTAAGTGTATAACAGGCCTCCCCATTTATCCGGGCTTGGGACCGGCACTGACATTACACTGCTTTGTGTAATGTCAGAGGCTGGGTTACTGGTATTTTTTTTTGTTGACAAAAATACAACACAGAACACACTGACATATATATATAAAATTACTAATAAAAATACATTATCCTAACCACCACCAACACCACCCTCTAAGCATAACAACTACTAACAAATAATATATACTAATCCTATTATAATTACTAATACTAACTAACACTAAACCTATAGAAATAACCCACCCCTAAACCATTTCTTTCATCATTGCATTGCGTTTCCTGCTTAACGCGCTTAAGCTGCGCACAGGAACACTCATTGACTGGCACTCAGCCATGTATTTCGCATATGCCTCTTTATTAGACACTTCTGCGTTGACATTAACGAATGCCAGTTCCATACTAGTCCAAAGGAGGGAGCAGTTAACAGTTAACACCAATTTTCTTTGTGAATGAATAATGTATCGTAAATAAATAAATGTTCTTCCTTAAAATACATGGTGCATAAGTGTGTACACCCCTATGTTAAATTCCCTAGAGATTGGCATGGTTTTATTTCAGTTAGCCTAAAAGCTAGTTTGATTTGCATTGAGAGATGATCTTATGGAAAGTACCCCATGCCAATCTCTAGGTATAGTGAATGCTATGTGATGATGTGGGGCTATTTTAATTCCAAAGGCCAAGGGAACTTTATCAGGATGCATAGTATCCTAAAAATTAATCAAACTTAAAAATAAAAATCTGCCTGCCCCTATGGGAATTTAACATAGGGGTGTACACACTTATGCACCATGTATTTTAAGGAAGAACATTTATTTATTTACGATACATTATTCATTCACAAAGAAAATTGGTGTCCTAAAAGGTTGGATTTTTCCTAATATTTTAAATTAAGGCATTAAGTTCAATTTCCAAAATATGATTTTTTATTCCTCTTTTTAGTCAACTTTAGCATGGGTGTATTAACTTATGCATTGCACTGTATATATATATATATATATATATATATATATGTGTGTGTGTGTGTGTGTATATATTTAATGGCATTGTGCAGGTTTATGTGAATGTATCATAACATTAGGATGTTTATAATTATGACCATAGACGCTCGTGAAAAATATATACAGTAAATACTGTAAATGTATTATACCTTATGGGAACAGTCCAAAATTAAACACACAAAAAATTTATTCAATACAAATATATATATATACACAACCCTAAATCAGAAAAAGTTGGGACACTGTACAAATTGTGAGTAAAAATATTTTATTTAAAATATTTCAATATTTTATTCAAAATACAACATAGATGACATATCAAATGTTTAAACTGAGAAAATGTATCATTTTAAGGGAAAAATAAGTTGATTTTAAATTTCATGGCATCAACACATCTCAAAAAAAGTTGGGACAAGGCCATGTTTACCACTGTGTGGCATCCCCTCTTCTTTTTATAAGAGTCTGCAAACGTCTGGGGACTGAGGAGACAAGTTGCTCAAGTTTAGGAATAGGAATCCCAAATAAACAATGGTTCTGAGGCACTCAAAAGGAATATAGGTTTAAAAAGCCTTTATTTAAACTTGGCTATCCATTAAAAAACATGCCAACATGTTTCGGCCTCAGTGGCCTTCTTCAGGGCAAATTCAAAATGGCAGTCTGTAGACTGCATACTATACATCTGCATGTGGTCACATGACCTAGAAGCACAGGTGCTCATCTGCACATATCACCTGACTGCAAGCAATTACAACAAGTTACTTTAGATAAGTCACATTTTCACATCAGGATAGTTTAAAATATCAATAGATACATGTAGCAAAAGGTTACTTTATATAAGACAAGTTACAGAAAAAAAGTTACATTGTGAAAAAGATTTAATTTAATTTCATGCTCTAATAAATATGTGCAGTCTCAGATATTAAATAATTTTACACTTTCTATATTTTACCACTTTCCACATCAAGATACAATTTGTAATATCAATATAGATAGATACATATAGCAAAACATTGACATGTGCATATAATCAGTTACAAGAAAGGAGAAAAATCCAATTCCAAGTTTAGACCAGGGTATTGATTAGCTTTTAAAGTATAAATCCAAAAGGATTCTCTTTGTAAAAGTTTTTTGAGTCTATCTCCCCCTCTTGGTGATATTTTAACATGTTCTATCCCAAAGATTTTTAGAGTATCGCTACTTCCGTGGTTCGCCTCTTTGTAATGTAGAGCCATAGGTAGGGCTGGGTATCGTTAAAAAAAATTTGATACCAATACCGATACCTTGATTTCGATACCGGTTCCTGAACGATACTTTTTTCTATACCAATTTTATGAAATCCATTTTAACAATATTACATAACACATTACCTCAGAAAAACTTTGGTTTTATTTTTCAGTTTGACTCATGCTCCTTAGCCAGTGCACAAAGGAACAATTTTTTTTTATAAAGAGCTCATGCTCACCAAAGCTGAATTTGTTTGATCAAAATTACAGTAGAACTTGTAACATTGTGAAATAGTATTACAATTTAAAATCTTATTTGAATATATTTCAGAATGTAATTTATTCCTGTGACGTCAAAGCTGAATTTTCAAAATCATTACTTCAGTGTCAAATGATCCTTCAGAAATATGAAAACAGTTTGCTACTTAATATTTTGGAAACTATGATACATTTTTTCATGATTCTTTGATGAATACAAATTTTAAAAGAACAGCATTTATTTGAAACAGAAATCTTTTGTAACATTACACATGTTTTAAGGTCATTTTTGATCACTTTAATGCATCCTTACTGAAAAAAAATTCTGACTAACCAACACATTTTTGAACGGCAGTGTACATTCAGTAGGTTATTATTGCAATATAAACACAGTCAGAGTGATCAACAAGGTATCTCTTCATTTACCAGTCGAAGACGCAGCAACTTTCTGTTTACTCCGTGCACTGTCAAGGTCTTCATCATATCTGTCGTGGTACCGGTCTTTGCCGCAATTATTTTACCGCAAATACTGCATTGCGCGCTGTTGGCATCGAGCCTGAAGAAATTTAGCCACACTTTTGATCGACTTTTCCACATCTTTAGGGTATTGTGTGTGTGTTTGCTCGCGTCTCATATGAGTGTATGTGCGCGGAGAGTTTGTGTGTGTGTGCTCGCATCTCATTGAGTATGTGCGTGAGTTTGTGTGTGTGTGTGCTCGCGTCTCATATGAGTATATGCGGAGACGAGTTCCGCGCGTCTCGTGTGTGTAGAGTTTGCGTGTATGTGCGTGAGCGACTTTAGGTGTGTCGTTGTGCATTTCATATGTATTTGTTTGAACACTGACGTTGACGAGTTAACCCCTTAGGTATCGAAATCTGGTACCGAAAAACAAGTCATTTTTCGATACTCAATAGTATCGAGGCAATTCGGTTGGTACCTAAAAAGTATCGAACTCGGTACCCAACCCTAGCCATAGGGTATTGGTGGTTGCTTGTTCTTATCGCATATTTGTGTTCTGCTAATCTTTCTTTAAGCTTACGTTTGGTTCTTCCAATATAAACTAACCCTAACAGCCACAAGGACATTCAAGTCTATAGACAACGAATGAGGTATTGCAATTAATAAATGAGTGTATACTGTATTCACGATTTGATGTCACATCTGTAAAAATATTGGTCTTGACCATATTGTTACAGTGATTACAGTTTCCACACTTATAGTTACCTCTTTTTATGCCTAGCCAGGTTTTATTCTGTACAGGAGGCATATAGCTTTTCACAAGACTATCTTTTAGAGTAGGAGCTCGTTTAAAGGTGATAGTAGGTACCTCCGGCAGTACATCTCTCAAGACAGTATCACTTTTTATTATGTCCCAATTCTTCTTGATTATTTGCTTTATCTTATTGGCTTGACTACTGTATTGTGTAACAAAATAAACTTGATTTTGCTCTTGTTGTCGCCTCTGTTTCTGAACCAACAGCTGTTCTCTACTAATTTCTTTAACTCTATTATAGGCTGTATCTAAGGTCTTGTGTTTATATCCTCTTTTCTTAAACCTTTGAACCATGTCTTGAGCATTTTTATCAAAAACGTCTTCAGAATCACATATGCGTTTAATCCTTTGAAATTGGCCAAAAGGGATATTCTCTATTAACCAGGGTGGGTGGTAGCTTTCTGCCCTCAGTATGGTATTCCGATCAGTGGGTTCCCTTTCGTTGTCACTCCGAGTTACGTCGGATGACGACGAATGGGGTTTCGCTTAGAAAGCCTATCATCTTCGAGTATATAAAACGAGCCAATGGCAATGAAATGCCATGGGTCTGCGGAATTTGCATAGCGTATCTCCGCCCCACGCAGGGGGTATATAAGGAAGTGCGCGAGCAACATGCAGATATGTTTTCGCTTCGGAGCCAAGTTGATTCTTCACTCCACAGCCAATTCTGAGTTCATCTCTTCATTCTCTTCGAGATGAGCCTCTCTCCAAGTGTTGGTGTGACAGCGAGTTCCAGCGAGTGCACATTCCCTGCTTATCTGTGCAGTGATTTGCCAGAGTTTGTGTGTTCATCTCCCTGGTCGCTTCAAAATTTGTGGAGAAATCTCCTTTCACAAAAGAGCATTGCACGCGGCACGTCTTTTTAAAGATGCCTCGCCCGTGTATTTCTGGTCTGTATGTGTCTGACTCTGATGGGCACAATCGCTGTCTTGTGTGTCTGGGTGTTGAACACGCTAAGGCAGCGTTTGTGGATGAGTCATGTTCCCATTGCGGGAACATGCCCATCGCACGGTTGCGGTCGAGACTCAATGACCTTCGTGGTAGAGTCCCCTCACCCGCACCCCGATCTACGAGCTCCACGAGAGCTGGTACTTCGGCTGGCGGCCAGGGTGACCTGAGGGTTACGGTGTGGAACAAAGCGCCGACTATTCCACGCTCCACACCGTCCTCTAGCGCTGTGCAACCCGCGAGTGTTTCAAATGAGCCTGCGGTACAGTCCTCTGACTTGCCGCATGTCTCATTTGGCGCTCCAGAGGAGGACCGTATGTCGATTGCTGCATCACAAGGTGGGCAGGAGTCCTTGGGAAGTGACGATTCGGCTGTGCTGCCACCCTCGGGTGTCCCAGCATTGCCCGAGTCTGATCCCGAGCTGACGGCCATGCTTTCCCGGGCAGCCGCGGCCATTGGTCTTGAGTGGTCCCCGCCACCTGGTCCAGTGCGCTCGCGGCTGGATGATTGGTTTTTGGGAGCGGCCGCTGACCCTCGTCGCCGCCCAACCCCAATACCTTTCTTCCCGGATGTGCATGAGGAGGTCATGAGGTCCTGGAAGGCACCATTGTCTTCCCGTGATCGCTCGGCGACCTCCTCCGCCTTTCCTCCTCTCGATCAGGGGGCTGCTAAAGGGTACACTGGGGTTCCCCAGGTTGAACGCTCTGTTGCGATGCAACTGTGTCCTCAGAGTGCTTCTTCCCGTGGCGACCCAAAGCACCCCTCCAAGGCCTGTAGGTTCTCCTCCACCCTTGTGGCGAAAGCCTACAGAGCTGCGGGGCAGGCAGCCTCCTCACTGCATGCCATGGCGACACTGCAGGTCTACCAGGCCCAGTTGTTACGTGACATGCACGAGGGGAGGACTGACCCAGCACTCTTCGATGAGTTGCGTGCCGCCACCGACCTCGCTCTCCGGGCAACGAAGGTGACCGCACGCTCACTGGGTCAGGTGATGTCCACATGTGTGGTCCAGGAACGACACCTGTGGCTTAACCTGGCTGATATGCGGGAGGCCGAGCGGACCCGGTTCCTCGACACCCCCATATCCCAGGCTGGCCTCTTCGGCGGTGCAGTCGAGGACTTTGCCCAGCAGTTCTCGACTGCTCAGAAGCAGACTGAGGCTTTAAAACATGTCCTGCCCCGGCGGCCCGCTGCTCCGGCAGCGCAGTCGTCGGCACAGGTGCCTCAGCCTGCTCGCCGCCGAGGGCGCCCTCCTGCGGCTCCCGCCCCTCCCGATCGGCCCCAGCAGTCCGCTGCTTCCGGGTCACGTCATGGAGGAAGCCGCAGGAAGGCGCCACAGCCCTCTCCCGCCCCGCGCCCCGCTAAACGCCAGGCCAAGCGGCGCTCCTGAGACGGGCTGCTCAGAGATGGCACTGAGTTCTTTTCAGGAGACGGTAGCAGGGCCGCTCCTTCCCCCGGTGGAGGGCCGGGGGAGAATCCTTGGTTATCCCATTCCCGCTGCTCGTCCCACGACGGGCAGCACCCTAAAATGGTTAAAGAAAGAACTCACACCCCCATCTCTGAGCACACAGAGTTCTCGGATGACAGTGCGCGCCGCTCACGAGCCCCGCCACTCTCATCCCCCTCTGTCGCCAGACCCCTGCCAGAGCACGCCCCCGTGGGACGCTGGTCCTCCCCTGGCCTCCTCTGGCAGGACGCGGCTAATGACCGTGCCCCCGCACCGGGCCGCTATGCCACCCACGCCTGGGCCGGTCATTCCGCCTCGCTGCACCACCGACGGTACGTCTGTGGTCCGTATGACCCCGCTGGTTCAGTTTCTGGGAGCCTGGTTAGAGCTTCCCGGTCTGTCCCGCTGGGTCGCGAGGACCATCAGGCTCGGCTACGCGATCCAGTTCGTGCGGTCTCCTCCCCGCTTCAGGGGAGTCAGCTTCACAATGGTCGGTGGCAATGCCCCTGTCATGAGAGCGGAGGTCGCCACCCTACTGGCGAAGGGTGCGATCGAGACTGTCCCTCTAGCCGAAATGAGGTCCGGCTTCTACAGCCCTTACTTCATTGTACCGAAGAAATCCGGTGGGTTACGACCTATCCTGGACCTGCGCGTCTTGAACCGCTCCCTTCACAGGCTGCCGTTCAAGATGCTCATGGCCAAACGCCTTTTCGAATGCGTACGGCCACAGGATTGGTTTGCAGCGATCGACCTGAAGGACGCCTACTTCCATGTCTCCATTCTTCCTCGACACAGACCGTTTCTTCGGTTTGCTTTCGAGGGGCAGGCATAGCAGTACGCGGTTCTCCCCTTCGGGCTAGCCTTGTCTCCTCGCGTCTTCACGAAGGTCGTCGAGGCAGCCCTTGTTCCCCTACGAGAACACGGGGTTCGCATCCTGAACTATCTCGACGACTGGCTGATCCTAGCTCACTCTCGAGACCAGGTTTGCGAACACAGGGACCTTGTGCTCCGGCACCTAGCTCGTCTGGGCCTTCGGGTCAACTGGGAAAAGAGCAAACTCTGCCCAGTGCAGAGGATCTCTTTTCTCGGTATGGAAATCGACTCGGTCGCCATGTGTGCGCAGCTTACGAGCGAGCGCGCGCAGTCACTGCTGACTTGTCTTCGTCAGTTCGAGGGCAAGAGTGTGGTCCCACTGAAACTCTTTCAGAGGCTCCTGGGGCATATGGCATCCGCAGCCGCAGTAACGCCGCTCGGTTTGCTTCATATGAGACCGCTTCAGCTTTGGCTTCGCGATCGAGTCCCGAGGTGGGCATGGCAACACGGCACGCTCCGAGTCCCAGTGACTCCGGCCTGCCGTCAGACCTTCCCCCCGTGGTCGAACCTCAATTTTCTACGGGCCGGAGTTCCCTTAGAACGAGCTTCCAGGCATGTTGTTGTATCAACAGATGCCTCCGCCACGGGTTGGGGTGCCATGTGCAATGGACATGCTGCCGCGGGCTCCTGGACAGGACCCCAGCGCCTTTGGCATGTCAATTGCCTCGAGTTGCTGGCCGTACGCCTTGCCCTGCACCGCTTTCGGGCGTTGCTCAAGGGTCAACACGTACTAGTCCGATCAGACAATACCGCCACAGTAGCGTACATCAACCGTCAGGGTGGTCTACGCTCCCACCGTATGTCGCAACTCGCCCGCCACCTCCTCATATGGAGTCAGAAGCATCTGAGGTCGCTTCGAGCCATTTATATCCCGGGACACCTGAACCAGGCGGCCGACGAGCTGTCTCGAGTTCGGCCTCTCGCTGGAGAATGGCGACTCCATCCCCAGTCGGTCCAGCTGATCTGGGATCAGTTCGGGGACGCTCAGGTAGATCTGTTTGCCTCCCACGACTCGTCCCATTGCGACCTGTTCTATTCCCTGTCCGAGGGCACGCTCGGCACGGATGCACTGGCGCACAGCTGGCCGCGGGGCCTCCGCAAGTATGCGTTTCCCCCAGTGAGCCTTCTTGCGCAGACCTTGCGCAAGATCAGGGAGGACGAGGAGCAGGTAATTTTGGTTGCCCCGTATTGGCACAACCGCACCTGGTTCCCAGAACTAGTACTCCTCGCGACAGCACCTCCCTGGCCAATTCCTCTGAGGAAGGACCTGCTTTCTCAGGGACGGGGCACCTTATGGCACCCTCGTCCCGATCTATGGAACCTCCACGTGTGGCTCCTGGACGGGACGAGGTAGGTTTGAGTACCCTACCACCAGCGGTGGTGGCTACCATCACTTCCGCTAGAGCATCGTCCACGAGACATGTCTATGCGTTGAAGTGGAACCTCTTCGTCAACTGGTGTTCTTCTAAAGATTTTGAACCCACGAAATGCCCCATCAGTGTCGTGCTTTCCTTCCTGCAAGAAGGGTTGGAGCGAAGGCTGTCTCCCTCCACCCTGAAAGTGTATGTTGCCGCCATTGCCGCACATCACGACGCAGTTGATGGTAAGTCCGTAGGGAAGCACGACCTGATCGTCAGGTTCCTGAGGGGAGCCAGGAGATTGAATCCTCCTCGTCCTCCCCTCGTACCCTCTTGGGACCTCTCAGTGGTTTTAACTGCCCTGCAGAGTGCTCCCTTTGAGCCTCTGCAATCAGTGGAGCTTAAGTTCCTGTCAATGAAGACAGCGCTCCTGGTTGCATTGGCCTCCATCAAGAGGGTAGGGGACCTGCAGGCATTTTCGGTTGACGAAGCGTGCCTGGAATTCGGACCGGCTAACTCTCACGTGATCCTGAGACCCCGGCCTGGATATGTGCCCAAGGTTCCCACCACACCCTTTTGAGACCAGGTGGTGAACCTGCAAGCGCTGCCCTTGGAGGAGGCAGACCCAGCCTTGGCACTGCTCTGTCCAGTACGCGCCCTTCGTGCTTACGTTGACAGAACGCAGTGTTTCAGGACCTCAGACCAGCTCTTTGTCTGTTATGGTGGGAAGCTGAAGGGAAAGGCTCTCTCCAAGCAAAGGTTGTCTCACTGGATAGTGGTCATATGTGTATTCTAAGTCCCCCCCTTCGGGTTGGGCATGATTGCATATTTCCACTGAGATATGCTTCCCAGTGTACCTTGGTATTCCTGTGTTAAGTAGGAGTCCTTCGTCCGTGCCAGTCTCACGACAGGGAGCTCAGACTTACGCAGGGCACTGGAAGACAGTCGAGAGGTGGCGTGATTACACTGGGAACCCCATTCGTCATCATCCGACGTAACTCGGAGTGACAACGAAAGGGAACGTCTCGGTTACGTATGTAACCCTCGTTCCCTGAGTAGGGAACGGAGACGTTACGTCTCCCTGCCACTTCCGCTGTACCGCTGGAACGCCTGAGTTCAGTCTCGGCTCCTCAGCGAAGACATATCTGCATGTTGCTCGCGCACTTCCTTATATACCCCCTGCGTGGGGCGGAGATACGCTATGCAAATTCCGCAGACCCATGGCATTTCATTGCCATTGGCTCGTTTTATATACTCGAAGATGATAGGCTTTCTAAGCGAAACCCCATTCGTCGTCATCCGACGTAACGTCTCCGTTCCCTACTCAGGGAACGAGGGTTACATACGTAACCGAGACGTTTTCTAAACACGGACGTGTGCAATTCACCTTTGTCATCTTTTGATATCTCCAGATCTAGGAAATGGATATTTGTTAATGAGAACTCTAGACTCATCTTCAAATTAGGATTAGTGTTATTAAGATACGCATGAAACTGTAGCAGCTCTTGCTGTGACCCAGACCATATAAGAAGAACATCGTCGATATATCTACCCCACCATACAATCTTATTAACATACTCATTTAGACTCGAATAGACAAATGTTTCCTCCCAGAGACCCATAAACAGATTTGAATAATTTGGTGCAAAGCAAGCTCACGTTGCTGTACCTTTTATCTGCTTAAAGAATCTGTTTTGGAATAAGAAAACATTGTTAGTTAGTGTCCATTCTGTTAGTTTTAAGATAAACTCTGCTGGGGGCATCTGTTCTGGTGGTCTCTTCTCCAAATAATGTGACAATGCCTTTAATCCTTCTTCGTGATCAATGTTCGTATATAGTGACTCAACGTCCATCGTCACTAGAAAGGCAGTACCAATATTTTTCATTTCTTTGATCTTATTTAACACAAATGTGCTGTCTTGGATAAAGGAGGGCAAGTCTATTACAAATTGCTTAATATGAAAATCAACAAACTTGGATGCCGGTTCAGTCACTGACCCATTGCCACTTATGATTGGCCTTCCTGGTGGGTTCTCCAAGTTCTTGTGTATTTTCGGAAGCATGTAAAAAGAAGCAATTCTTGGGCATTTACATTGTAGGAAATCATGTTCTTTTTTAGAAATCCAGTCTTCACTTTTTGCATATTTAAGCATCTCCTCTAGTTCACTCTTAATTTGTTCTATTGGATTAGATGGTAAAAGCTGATAGTACTCACGGTTATCCAGTTGACGCATGGCCTCGGTGATGTACTGGTCTCTGCCCCACACTACCACTGCTCCTCCTTTATCTGCTCTTTTGATGATGATTTCGTTGTTAGTTGACAGACATTTTAAAGCTTCTTTTTCATCCTTTAACAGGTTGTAATTCTGTTGAGTTTTTTTACCAGGTGCGAAGAGTTTATTCACTTCATATGTAACTTTTGTAGAAAAAGTATTCAGAGTCGAATTGTTTATGTAAGGCATAAAAGTTGACTTGGGCCTAAAGTGTGTCTCTTGGGAGTGAGCAGCTGTTTCGCTATAGTTGGTGTAATGCCACACTTTTAGCTGAAGTTTGCGGTAAAATTTAAATAAGTCAACTTTAGTTTGGAACTCCTTAGTTGGGTTTGTAGGTGCAAATGAAAGACCTTTTGATAGAACTGAAATCTGGCTGTTTGAAAGTGATATACCAGAGATATTAATTACTTCCTGTTTATCTTCCTCATGCTCCTGCTTCTTGGATGGATTGCCTCGTCTTCGTCCTCATCTGGTCTTACGCCTCTTCGTCTTAGTACTCTGTTGTCTTTTTTGGGTCTGGTGTCTAAAAAATCCACAGGAGGAAGGCTTTAATTTGCAGAGTGGTCATCATCACTACTTGGCAGTTGAAACGATACAGTTCTTATCCTTTGTATCTGTGCATTTCGATTACGTCCTTGCCTTCACGTATAGACTTTCTCTCCCTTATAGTCTGATTGGTCTCTCTTGAATTTTGCTAGTTTCTCTTGTTTGATGTGTCGCTGTAATTTATCTAGTCCTTCTTTAATCTCTTTTTCAAAAGGGAGTTCCTGATCCTTATATTTTGTAGAAATCTCTTTTTTAATTGAAGAATTTAATTCTCTTCTTAGCTTCTTCAATCAGCAGTAGCATAAGGTCTAAGGAACACTTATTCAAAATAGCTTCCCATTTGTTCTTAAACTCTGTGTCACCAAAGCCAAACGATGGAAATTTCTTAATCCTCAATCCTCTTGGGATAATTTTTTCTCTCCAGTAATCTGATAATGTAGTCATATGCATCTGTAATTTCAAATCTTTTTCTGAAAGTTTCTTTAGATCTAGAAATATTTTCTTTGCATCTGCAGTCTCTGTATCTATCTGGTCAAATAATGTCTCAATTTAGGAATAGGAATGTTGTCCCATTCTTGTCTAATACAGGCTTTTAGTTGCTCAACTGTCTTCTTTGTTGCATCTTCCTCTTTATGATGCACCAAATGTTTCTATGGGTGAAAGATCTGGACTGCAGGCTGGCCATTTCAGTACCCGGATCCTTCTTCTACGCAGCCATGATATTGTAATTGATGCAGTATGTGGTCTGGCATTGTCATGTTGGAAAATGCAAGGTCTTCCCTGAAAGAGACAACGTCTGGATGGGAGCATATGTTGTTCTAGAACTTGGATATACCTTTCAGCACTGATGGTGCCTTTCCAGATGTGTAAGCTGCCCGTGCCACACGCACTCATGCAACCCCATACCATCAGAGATGCAGGCTTCTGAACTGAGCGCTGATAACAACTTGGGTTGTCCTTGTCCTCTTTAGTCCGGATGACATGGCATCCCAGTTTTCCAAAAAGAACTTCAAATTTTGATTCATCTGACCACAGAACAGTTTTCTACTTTGCCACAGTCCATTTTAAATGAGCCTTGGCCCAGAGAAAACGCCTGCGCTTCTGGATCCTGTTTAGATATGGCTTCTTTTTTGACCCATAGAGTTTTAGCTGGCAACGGCACGGTGGATTGTGTTCACCGACAATGTTTTTGGAAGTATTCCTGAGCCCATGTTGTGATTTCCATTACAGTAGCATTCCTGTATGTGATGTAGTGCCGTCTAAGTGCCCGAAGATCACGGGCATCCAGTATGGTTTTCCGGCCTTGACCCTTACGCACAGAGATTGTTCCAGATTCTCTGAATCTTTGGATGATATTATGCACTGTAGATGATGATAACTTCAAACTCTTTGCAATTTTTCTCTGAGAAACTCCTTTCTGATATTGCTCCACTATTTTTTGCCACAGCATTGGGGGAATTGGTGATCCTCTGCCCATCTTGACTTCTGAGAGACACTGCCACTCTGAGAGGCTCTTTTTATACCCAATCATGTTGCCAATGGGCTATATGCACACTCTCTTTCGCATTCAAATTCAGCCAGCTAGGTCACATCCGGCGCGTGTAGCGTCAATAGCAACTATGGCGTTTTTCACTCGGTCGCTTCAAGATGTCCCTAGTGTTACGGTGAACGACGTGAGTCGAATTATCCAAACAGTAACCCATACATCGACAACCAAGAAGGAGAAGGGCTTCAAGCTTTACGTTTCAAGCTACATCCACAATTATGAAGGTAAGATCTGGACGTGTAGTGTGTTACTGTGTTTACATGCCCTTACTAGCATGCATGCTATCTAACGCTAGCGCAGCAGGTGTAACGTCTGTGTCGGTCTGTCTACTATTATGTGTCAATCACATCCAATTTTCCTTTGTCATTGTCAGTTTCAAACAAGGATTCCAGTACAGGAGAAGTAACCATTAGGGCTGAGTGCTACAGATCAATGAGGAAAAGCCAAAAGCCTCACAGCTTGAGCGTAAGGGAAAGTTATCCTGCAGGTTCAGTGCAGGCTGGTTCATGAGACAGGTTCCATTCGTCAGATCAAGTTTCTGTGAATCATCGCATGTAATCTATTTTAAGGCTATTTTAAAGACATATTTCATTTACCATACCATAAATAATACTGGTGTGTTGGAATATTTATCGATATTTAAGTATGCTAAGCACTGGGATTCACAGAAACTGAGTTCTGTTTTGTCACTGCATTGACACACGTTATGTGTCCACTGTTGATGATAAGTAGAGTGAGATAAATAATAATAATATTAATAATAAATAATAATTTGGCTACAATCTTAGCTCCTACAAATTGTTTAACAGTTATTTTTTTCCATGTCATCTTTATATGTTGATGGTACATATTTGTTTTGTTAAACATTCTCACTGTACTCATGCATTCTCCTTTTTAAAAACTGAAAGTATACCTTTGTCTCCTATTGTAACAGATTTGTGTATTTTCAGATTGTGCTCAGGGATGCCCGTCCTGTGCAGCTGCAAAGCTGCCAGTGTACCTGTGTTGCAGGTACAGCTTTGTGTAATCATGTGGCAGCACTGTTGTATCAGACTGCACATTTTTGCCAGCTAAGAATCAACTCTGTTCCCCCAACATACAGCTGCACAGATACTGAACAGAAGTGGCATAAGCCAAGAACCATGGTAACGTCTCGGGTTACTAATGTAACCCTCGTTCCCTGAGTAGGGAACGAGACGCTGCATCGATACTCGATACTTTGGGGAATGCCTTCGGCATGACGCATCTGAAGTCTGTAATGGAACTATTCCAATCTTGATTGGTGCTGTGTCTTTCATCACTCGTGACGTCGCATGTGACGGTGATCCGGAAGCTATATAAGGACAACGGAACATAGCCGCGTCAGCTTTCGAAGGGTCAAAGCAAGTCGTTCTCAGGGGCGCGAAAAGTGTGGCCGAGGGATGCAGCGTTACATTAGTAACCCGAGACGTTCCCTTTCGTAAAGGGAACTCCCGCTGCATCGATACTCGATACTTTGGGGAACGAATACCCACGCCGCCACACTGAGAGAAAAACGCCCTGGTATAACGCATCTGGTACACTCACGGACGATAGAATGAGTAGAGGGCAGATCCAAACTAGCTTGTCATAAGATTTGGTGTAGGAAGAGGAGGTCTGGAGCCGGAGGCTCGACTGACCTCCTGGATGGGAGCCCCAGACAGTAGAAAGCATTAGATAAGAGGTGAAGGCAAAAGCGCACCTTGTACTTCAAATATGAATGGTTTTAGATAACCAGCTGTCTTTTTAATAAAGGGAAATAGCTCCTAACCCTTGACATAACTAGATGGACTGACTCCTCTCAGCCTGAGGCCTATATAGGAACCTCCAAGGCTATGACCTTGATCATCCGACACATGCGATGGAGGATGGAATACCTGAAGAATCATGATATTGCCTACAGGCACCTCAGTACCGGGGCAAAAATAATGTAGAGTGGCTCCCACGCTAGCAAGTAAGAGGGGGCAGCACCACCACTCTTCCAGGGAGTAAGACGAGCAGGAAGCAGACTCAATAGATTCTTCTATATGTTCATATATACTCATATATATATATTCATATATGTCATCCACAGGACATGATGGGTGCCAGGGATAGCCCATCAGCCTGATGCCAATAGGCTGGATGAAAGGATTCATCCTCCAATCTACAGGAACATGGAGTTTCAGTGGGAATGTCCCTACGTGCACACCCTTAGAAGCTTGTGTATTTTCTGAAGACCCCTGGGGGTGTCTAAATATACCATTATGGGGACCATCTCACTCCATACCTCCTGACCCTTTCTAGAACCCCAGGGAGCAGAGCGATCGGGGGAAAAGCGTACAGACGTGACTCGGCCACATCTGTACCATGGCATCCAAGCCTAAAGGAGCTGCATGTGAGAGAGAGTACCAGAGCAGGCAATGAGAGTTCTCATGAGAAGCGAACAGGTCAACCTCCGCCCGGCCAAACTCTCTCCATATAAGCTCAACCACTTCAGGGTGGAGCCGCCATTCCCCGGGCCTCAGCCCCTGCCTCGACAGGATGTCTGCTCCCATATTTTCAACCCCAGGAATATAAATAGATCTGACAGAGAGAAATTTATCCTGGGACCAAGAAGAATCTGATGCGCCAGTCTACAAAGAGGGCGAGATCTCAAACCTCCTTGGCGGTTGATATAAGAGACCACCGACATATTACATGATGGCCTCTGAGGTCCACAAGGAAGTGCCTCAGGGCAAAAAATACAGCCAACATTTCCAAGCGATTAATATGCCATGTGAGATGATGGTCCTTCCAAGTACCTCGGGTGTAACGGCCCTCCATAACCGCACCCCAGCCCGTGAGGGACGCATCCGTAGTCAAAGTCTTTCTCTGACATGGTGCTCCCAAAACCATACATTTAGTGAAGGTGCAAAGGGATAAGGCTAGGCCGACTGGAAGAATCCGGAACCGATGCGCTTTTCCCCCAAAAGCGGATCTTGGAAACTTCCTGTGATGGGGTTAGAAGGAAACGAGGAGTTAAGGAGCTTGTGGATCTATCACGACAGACCAGTCCTCGGAGCTGGTTTGACTGACAGTCGGTATCTTGAATCTGAACCCCCTCGGAGGTTGATCCAGTACCTTGAGATCCAAACAAGGCCTAACTCCTCCCCCCTCATAGGAACTATGAAGTGCCGGCTGTAGAACCCAGGCTCCCGTAACCAAGGAAGAGCCCACTTTGAGGTTTCCTGTGTTAAGAGGGACTAGACTTCCTGTTCCAAGAACCGACCCTGCTCGGGGCTGGCCGACATGAGAACCACCCCTAGTAGATAATATTTGTATATTAGCTCCACTGTAAGCAGGACCCCCTAGGCTATTTTCTGAAGACCGCTGGGGGTGTCTAAATATACCATTATGGGGACCAGTCCCTCGAGACTGGCCTCGGCTATAAATTCCCAAATGGCTTCGGTGACCTGAAGCAGCTAACTGGCAGGAACTAACCGAAATATGCTCTCTACAGACCTCCTGAGAGGCGGCGAACTCGACAGGGCCGCAACGTCCTCGGGCAGACACTGCGATTTGTGTTCGCTGGAAGCCGATGTGTCCCGAAGCGCCATCGGCGGCGGGAGGCAGACATCGATTTTCTAAGGGCTGCATAATGGGGCGAGACTCTTGTACTCGCTCTCCTGGGGGAACGCCCATAAGGGTCCGCGTGTTACGACAAGACCTCTTAGTCGAAACCCTCTTAACCCGTGAGACAGTCCTCAAACCTATCTTCGGTATGGAGGGCTTCATGCGAGAATGTTTCCTCTGACCCCAAGCCTTATACGGGAGGCACGAGAGGCAACCTTCTCAAAGTATGAGGAGCTGGCGGCTGTCCCATGAGGCTGCCCCCTGGCAGCAACCCCATGAGACCTGGACTGACAACTGGGGATAGCTGATTGTCGCTCTGCCTCCTGAAGCCTCTCGACAACGGTCCTTGCCGTGTCGCCAAAGAGGCCAGAAGGCGAAAGGGGGGCATCGAGAAGGAAGGCCCTGACCTTCTCCCCGATCCCCAAGCGATTTAGCCATAAATGTCTCTCTGAGACGACTAGTGCTGCCATAGAACGGCCAATGGCACGGGCCGTCTCTTAATAATACGGAGAGATAAGTCAGCCACTCTACGAAATCTAGTAATACCGTCGAGTGAGACCTCCCAGTTATCATCCACCTCTTTGAGGAGGTCAGCCTGGTATGCCTGTAATAACCCCATCGTGTGTAGGCATGCACCGGCACAACCCACCACCATATATGCTTTCCCTAACAAATACGATGTACGAGATTTGGAGGGAAGTGTCTGAGCTATCAGGGGTGACGCAATGTCGGGGAGAAAATATTTCGCAAAATATTCCTCAACCCGAGGCATCACCTCATAACCATTCTCATTAGATTCCCTAATGGATAAGTAAATATATACATGGGGGGGGAAATAATTGAGATGAACATGGATTTTTCCACAATCTCGATACCTCAGTATGGAGATCAGTGAAAAAGGGAAGGCTCTGACACGAAGATTGTGACTGGGTCTGCAGGAAGCGCTCATTTTCCATTTTATTTTTCTTAATCGCTTCCTGCTTATTAAATGGCCATTTATTTTCACATTTAATTTAGCCACTGCCCTGGTTACAACCTCCAGCAACTCCTCAATAACGTGAATATGGGGTGGCGAATCCCCCTATCCACGTGATTCAGTGTTGATAATATATAACTCCTCGGAGCCAGATAAATCAAACGCTGTGTCTTTAACACGGTCGGAAGAAGCCGCAGCGCGGGCTTCCGAACCGTGCGCGAGACCAGTGGAGCTGGTTAATAAACACTGAGAAAGGGTCGCAACCGTCTCAGTGTTATATGCCAGCCCCACGTGCGAATCCCATGCATACAAGCGGCGCGCTGCCTCAACAGACGCGGGACCTGATGCACTGGGAACTGATCTAATAGATCGAACAGGCTCAAACGGGAGCGGAGCTTTTTCATAGATAACTGAAAACAGTTTGCACAGACAGCGCCCTCGAGCACTGCTCGTGCATGCTCCACTCCCAGACAAACAACACAGAACGAGAGCGTGTCATCCTCGCTCGAACAGCGTGAGCAAGGGGACGCACACCGCCTGAGTCGTTTCTCTATATTCGCCATATATATTGAGATAGACAAACAACACCAAATAAGACGTACAGTCACACAGAACGTTTGCTGAAGACAGAAAGCTGACGCGGCTATGTTCCGTTGTCCTTATATAGCTTCCGGATCACCGTCACATGCGACGTCACGAGTGACGAAAGACACAGCACCAATCAAGATTGGAATAGTTCCATTACAGACTTCAGATGCGTCATGCCGAAGGCATTCCCCAAAGTATCGAGTATCGATGCAGCGGGAGTTCCCTTTACGAAAGGGAACTAATGTTTCTAACAGGCGGCCCCGCATCTGTCACACCAGGGCACAGAGCTCTGCTGAAAATCTTGCCAAAAGACTTCTGAGACCTAGCCATCAGACTGCAGACATGAGGAGGGGGCTTGACATGGAACCTGCAGCAGTAGAGGAGTACTGCAGAGTAAGGGAGGTTAACCACTATCCCTGTGGCTTCCTTATCCACCCTGACGCTTCCTTATCCACCCTGACGCACCCTGGATGGGGTCATCACCTGATGGCATCGTGTACGATCCAAAGGGGCAGACAGTGTTTGGCCTTGTTGAAATGAAATGCCCCAATGTAGCAAGCTATGTTGACTGCCCATATATTAAGATCAGTGAGGGCACACACACATTAAGGAAATCTCATCCGTACTTTTGGCAGATCCAGGGCCAGATGTTGATTTCTGGTTTGGACTGGTGTGACTTTGTTGTCTACACACAGGAAGACATGTTTATTCAGAGGATTGCCAGAGACAATGAAGTCACCAAAAGAATGAAAGAAAAAATTGACACTTTCTTTTTTTATTGTTATCTCAATGCTTGCCTAGATAATTAGATGCTGATAGCCTGTCACGCTTCTTTTACAGAATGCTGTTAATCTCTCTTTTCTCTATTTCTCTTACTGGCAGTTCTAATCTAGCAGCTCTTATCAGTTGAGTCCATTCCAAAATATTTGTACATATTTATTACTATGTTTCTTGTTGTAATTGTATACTAATGTGTGCATATTTATTACTATGTTTCTTGTTGTAATTGTATACTAATGTGTACATATTTATTACTATGTTTCTTGTTGTATTTGTATACTAATGTAATGAGATGGAACATGTAATTTAATAAATAATTACATATGTACATGTTCTTCCTAAGATATATATATATATTTTTTTTTTTTTAGGTAATTCATTACCTAAAAATAGTATTTTATAACTGTTGTTTGTAATTTGGTAGCCCTAAACAAAGGTTATTACTCAGTAAATATAATTCACTGTGCATGAAAGTATTATTCTTTTATAACAGATGGCTTAAAAACACTGATGAGCTTAAAGTACATATAACATGCAAATAATTCAGTAGTTCTTTATTCAAAGAGTATGTACAATGTACAGCAGTTCATAAATAACATGAGGTACTATAAAATGAAATTTAGTAATTAACAAAGGAACATTTAAAGAAAGTACTTACAAAAATGTAAAATAAATTACGTATGACCATTTGTATAGGTAAACAAACAAACAATACATCCTCTGGCCATTTGTAAAAGTTAACAAAATAAACATCTCAGTACTGGTGTCATTTCTGATTAGATAGGTATAGACACACTCTGGTCAATGTTATACATTTCTAAAAGTGAACAATTATAACAAAGTGGCTGAAAAATTATTGTAACATTGCAACTTCTGTAACATATTGACAATTTTTATAAATAGCTATTTACAGACAAGTGGCTCTCTACTCTGGCTTCTTTGCCCAAGCCTTTACAAGAGGCCCTTTTTCATAGTTCGTCAGAAGACATGCAACAGTATACAGCTGATTAATGTTGCCAAAAAGCCAAAGTGGAATCTCTGTGTCAAAGAACTTGTGTTCCTTAACACGCCGTATGAGGCGCTCAACATGCACCCTGAGGCGTGCAATTGCTTGGGTCTCCCTGACCTCACAGGCAGACATCTGGGATCTTCCAGAGAGAAATGCTGGCCTATAAATCTTGCAAGGCACAAGGTCATCAACAAGGAAACCTCAGTCAACCATGATGGCCATCCCAGGTCTCAAAAGGGAGAGAATTCCAGACTCCCGCATGATCTGTTTGTCACTGATGGAACCAGCGTACAGTGGAGAGATAAATGTGACCGCCCCATGAGGAGCCACTCCAAGCAGCCCTTTGAGAGTACAGTGGGACTTGTGTGCAGAGAACATTTCACTTTGGAGAAGAGGTGATGAAGGGCACTGGCACCTCAGCTCTGTGCAGTCCAGGATGACTGTAGTATCTGCATAGTCCTTAAAATCAGCTGGCAGATGTGCCCTTATTTTCTCCTCTGGTATCCAGATCCTCACAGACCCTAGCACAGTGTACAGAAAGTTGCTCCGCGTTGTGATGATCCGACTGACTGTGGACTGGTGGACTCCGTACAGCAAGGTCACACTGTTTTGAACCCAGTACAAGGTAGTTGAGAAACAAGAACATCTCATCAATGGGCTGCAGGGAACGAGTCTGTTCAAAAGAAATAAAATGTACATTATATTTCTCTCAACTTCTATTAACCATGATCTTTGTTAAGTTGTATTGTACGGTCCATGTAAATAACTACTTACTACAGTGGAACTTACCAGCTAACAGGGAACGTTCCCAGAACTTTCACTAACACTAACTGTAAATGTTAGTACAAAACATTATTAAAATAATGTTTTCGGAACGTTCATACAACGTTATTAACGTTCTTGTAACGTTGAGAAAAAAACGTTCTTATAACAATGTTCTTGGAACGTCTTTATGACGTTATTTGTGATTGATGAACGTTCTCATAACGTTGATAGAAAACGTTCTTAGAACAAGGTTCTTGGAACGTCTTTTTGACGTTATTTGTGATTGATGAACGTTCTCATAACGTTGATAGAAAACGTTCTTAGAACAACGTTCTTGGAACGTCTTTATGACGTTATTTGTGATTGATGAACGTTCTCATAACGTTGATAGAAAACGTTCTTAGAACAACGTTCTTGGAACGTCTTTATGACGTTATTTGTGATTGATGAACGTTCTCATAACGTTGATAGAAAACGTTTTTAGAACAAGGTTCTTGGAACGTCTTTATGACGTTATTTGTGATGGATGAAAGTTCTCATAACATTGATAGAAAACGTTCTTAGAACAACGTTCTTGGAACGTCTCTATGATGTTATTTGTGATGGATGAAAGTTCTCATAACGTTGATAGAAAACGTTCTTAGAACAAGGTTCTTGGAACGTCTTTTTGACGTTATTTGTGATTGATGAAAGTTCTCATAACGTAGACAGAAAACGTTCTTAGAACAACATTCTCAGAACGTCCTTATAATGTTATTAGTATTTTCTGAATGTTATATTTAGGCTATCATAAAACGTTCTGGGAACATGTTTGCTGAACATTCTCAATGTTAAGTACACTTGTTAACAAATATGCGCTTCTTAAAGGGTTAGTTCACCCAAAAATTCTGTCAGTAATTACTCACCCTCATGTTGTTCCAACCGCGTAAGACCTTCGTTCATCTTCGGAACACAAATTAAGATATTTTTGATGAAATCTGAGTGCTGGATCACTTCTCCATAGGCTGCTAGGTGACCGAAACTTGCTGGCCCAGAAAAGTTATTAAAGAGATCGTTAATATAGTCCAAGTGACTACAGTGGCTCAATCTTAAGTATATCAAGCGACGAAAATACTTTTTGTGCGCAAAAACAAACAAAAATAACGACTTTATTCCACTATTCATTTCCTTCTCTCTGGGCCTCTAGTTGGTTCACGTAGTGTTTTTGCGCAGCGCGTCTGTGTTGCACGTCACCACGTAGGCTCACTATTGGCCGACGCTGGTCATGTGTGTGATGCGTGTTGACGTGCAACACAAACGCGCAGCGCAAAAACACTACGAGGTTAACATTAACGATCTCTTTAATAACTTTTCTGGGCCAGCAAGTTTCGGTCACCTAGCAGCCTATGGAGAAGTGATCCAGCACTCAGATTTCATCAAAAATATCTTAATTTATGTTCCGAAGATGAACGAAGGTCTTACGCGGTTGGAACAACATGAGGGTGAGTAATTACTGACAGAATTTTCATTTTTGGGTGAACTAACCCTTTAACAGTTTACAATCACTAGATTTGTATAATATGACTATATATATCCATATAAACATTTTAAACATCACAGTAGTTTATAACACCACCCCAATAAACCAGCAATATATAGCCTATTAATAAATTAATATTAACTAGTGCAAAATGCCTGTGCAAAATCAGTTTGTTTTTTTTGAGTGTTTTTAGTAATTGTTGTTTTGGTGTGTTTGAGTGCTCATTGTTACAATTACACAGCAAAAGTTCAGTGACATTTTTATTTGTGTATAGTAGAAAGCAAATACTGATCCTGAAATACTGACATAAAATAAATGTGGAAAATTGAACTAGACAATGCAGGGAGCAGACTACACAGTGAACTCAGAGAAAACGCTACGCTTGAGTAAAAGCAGTTTGTGAATAGGCTACTACAAATGATGCCCGTGAAAGAGATTGTGAACGCATTGAATAGGATATGTTTTGTTGGTTAATAGCTACTATTACACAGTATTGATAATGTTAAGCACCAGAATGAAATATAATATTCAGTTACAGATTCAGTTAACATCCACAAATGCGTAAGCGTGACGATTCAGGGAGCAGGCTACACAGTGAACTCAGAGAAAACGCTACGCTTGAGCAAACAGTGTGAATAGGTTACTACAAATGCTGGCAAAGTGCCCGTGCAAAATCAGTTTTTGTGTGTGTTTTTAATAATTTTTGGTGTGTTTGAGTGCTCATTGTTACAATTACACAGCAAAAGTTCAGTGACATTTTTATTTATGCATGGAAGAAAGCACCAAGGAAAATTTAACTACACGATTCAGGGAGCAGGCTACACAGTGAACTCAGAGAAAAGCTGTGAATAAAATACAATATTCAGAAGTAAACAGTGTAGCTGACAGAGTGTTTATGCCAGAATGTTTATTTTTAAACAATTACCTTCTTTTACCGATATATTTAACAATATCTTTTGCATTTCTAATCCAAACGTCAAACTTTACACTGCACTTATTTGTGCCTGTAGCAAAAAACCTGTCAAGTCTGAAAATGTTGTTAACAGACAGACAGACAGACAGACAAACCTTCCTATAATTTATAGATAGATGTATAGATAGATTTGCTATTCACATATGTGAAGCACTCTTAAATATATTGAAATACATTTTGAAAATATATTATTTCAAAAATACATTGAACATAAATCTTTTAAATTGTTTCTCATGTTACATCTGTAAATATGTGTACATATTGTGTATATTTCACAAAATATATTCATGCCTTATATTATGTTTAGTTTTTAATAAATGTTTTTGCAATTTTATTTCTACACCACGTTAACCATTTATATGTAAAAACAAATATTGCATCACAATAAGTGTAATTGTGATTGTCAAAACATTTGGTAACTAAATAGAATTTTATGAAGTTTAGTGACAACATGTTACAATGTTTAGATTGTACAATGACTGGTATAGGATACAGTTTTTATTATTGCTTGACAAAAATTTCAAGATTTCAATTCCATTCTTGTGATTTGATTCCGATTTTGATTCAATATTGACTATTTTGGATACATGTTTATTTTAAATTTTATTAAAAAAAATAATCTCACCTAATGCTGTAAACATAGAGGGCCCAATCTGCTGGTATTATTAAAGGTTAAAAATAATATTAAATTAAATATAATGCAGTTTTTGTTATAATAACAATTATTTAATGACATAAGTAAAAATATAATAAATATGTAATATAGTGCTCAGCAAAATCTCCTCTCTAGCTATTTTTTCTATTTAATTAACATGCTATGGTCGTTAAATGGCTTTCCTGAGGTAAATGTAACGTTATGTGACATAATTGTTCTCCTGCTGTTATATTGACCTCTTTCCGTGGTTGAAAAACACTAATTGGTCGATATTATGTATACTTTCGGTAAGTTGTACTGCATCTTTAAATAAAAAAGTAACAGATGACCGGTTCACGTGCACTTGAACTGAGGCGCTCAGCGATCTGTCACGTCACATTTACAAGCGCCAAAGGTATTTTTGTCTGAATTTCGTAATAAAATTGACGGAATCTAAGAGCTGAGAATTAGTTTAATATTAAAAGTACCTCTTTGCTCCACAATTTTTCTGTGCGTGAGAAAATGGATGTGTGGCGTGAGAGCGTGTGAAAAGTGTCAATTGCGTGAGTCTCACGCTCAATGCATGAGAGTTGGCAGCCCCGGTTTTGCAAAGGTTTTGCTGGCAATTTTTCAATGTGAATGGCAGTAAACTAAATTATCTTAAAAGTAATTAACTTAAAAGTATTCACTGGACGGTTAATTCATAGTTTTCACGTGACGGAATGCCTACCTGGAGGGCAAATTGGGGTTTTATAATGCCGTTTATGTAGGTATGTGACAAAAAAAATCAATACTAGAAAATTCATATATAATCATAACCATATGATAGATAATAAAAATACCTTTAAAATGGTTTTTAAATTATTAAAATCTGATAATTATTAAGAAAGTTATGGAACTTTTACATTCGGAAATTGGGGGTCATTTTTGTACCTAATTAAAACAATAAAACAATGAAAAACTGTGACCTCTTCCGCTTGACCAAACACTTCAAAATATCATAACTTCCTCATTCCTTGGTCTATTTGCATAATTCAAACACCACAGTGTAGGTAATTAAAAGCCCAACAAGATTAAGATGACATCTTTTTAAAAGGTATATATAAAAATGTTATTATTTCTAATTAACCACTAATTAATGAAACCGAGAGCATCAATCCACACATTTCTTTCCATATGAAATCAAAATCCTCTCAAATAAAAGCTATATTCACATATTTATTGTATTAAACAGACAATTGGCATTGCCACATGAATTTCATTGTTTCTTTAGTCATCTTACAAAGCAATTTACTTCTGCTTACATATTGGATTAGATAGAGATTAGTTTACATGACAAGATCTAAAGAGACAGGGTTTTCGTCAAAAAATACAAACTTTTATTTTAATTCTGGCTTAAAATCAGACAATTCTGTCAACAAAACGATTACTAAAATAGTTGACGATTAATAATTGATTAGTCATCGATTAATCGTTTCAGCTCTAGGATAATTTTAGATCTTGGCATGTAAAGTCTGCTGCTAATTCATACACCGACACTTCAAAGTCTACAGCATCATCATACGATTCATTCTCACCCCAATTGGCAATTACATAAGTTCCTTTTTTCTTTTTTTTCAGTTTCTCGACACGTCCTGAGTAAACAGTCTTCTCCCCAGAATCACTATCAAACCATAGGGGTGGGGGAAAAAATCGATTCTTAGATGCATCGCGATGCGGACGTGGACGATTCTGAATCGATTCACAAATGTCCAAAAATCGATTTTCAAAAAAATATATATATATACTGTATATATATATTTTTTATATATATATATAAATTTAAAATAACGTAATATTGACGGAACGCAAAAGACGGAACTCTGAAGCGCGGAAGTGCAGTGGCCGGACCGTCTGTGGCATGCTCATAACAGAGACGCAATGATGGCTGAGCGCGAAATCCAAACACCCTCCTCGTTAAAAGCTGACGTGTGGAAATATTTTGGCTTCTATGAAGTTGAAGGGGGAAAGGAGCTGGACAAGAGCCACACTATTTGTAAGCTTTGTAGAATAAAACTAAAATATTTCGGAAACACGACAAATATGAGAAGCCATATGACACGTTTCCACCCAGAGGAGGAAAAACCCTCGGCTGTACCGGTCGTTTCTGCCAAACAAAGGACCATCGAGCAAACTATATTGTCGAAGCTTTCACCCGGCTCGGAAAGGGCAAAGCGCATTACACAATCAATCGCAACTTTTATTGCCAAGGATTTGCGTCCATATTCAGTCATTGAAAACCAGGGCTTTCGCGCTATGTTGCACACTTTGGAGCCGAGATACAACGTCCCATCTCGGAGATATTTTACAGACACAGCGATCCCCACACTCTACAACAAGACCAAAACCGAAGTCATGGAATCACTGAAGAAAGCGGGTAGGATAGCTGTAACATGTGATGCGTGGACATCCATTGCCACAGAATCTTATGTCACCGTAACTGCGCATTTTATTACAGATGAGTGGCAGCTAGCGTCTCATGTGCTCCAGACAAGAGCAGTAAATGAGAGCCACACGGGTGCAAATATGGCTGAGCTGTTAAAGAATGTAGCAGAGGAATGGAAGATCACTAAAAAAGATTTAGTTTTAGTTACTGATAACGCATCCAATATGGCTGTTGCTGCTGAACTGTGTAATTTCCTGCACGTGAAGTGCTATGCCCACACGCTAAACCTGGCCTCTCAGCGGGCGCTCAAGTTGCCCACTGTGTCAAGGCTACTAGGAAGGGTGAGACGCATTACTACGTATTTTCACCGCAGTACCACTGCAAAACACCAGCTTGAAGAGAAGCAGATTATACTTGGTCTGCCGAAACACAAGCTGAAAACAGATGTGAGTACCAGGTGGAATAGTGCGTATGAGATGGTTGACAGGTTTCTGGAGCAACAGCCTGCAGTCTCTGCTGCCTTACTGTCTCCTCAGGTAAGGAGAGGAGAGTCTGACATCTGCACTCTCACTGAAGCAGACATCTCAAATGCAGAGGATATTATCAAGGCCCTAAAGCCAATGAACGATGCAACTATTCTCATGTCAGAGGAGAGCAGCCCCACCATCTGTTTGATTGCTCCTTTGCAAGCTCAACTCATCCAGGACACGAAAGACAGTATTGGAGAGTCATCAATGGTCCGGGAGATAAAGCAAGCCATTAGTGGGGACCTCAGCAAGAGATACAAAAGCGAGCAAGAGAGAAACACTCTTTTCACAGCTTCTGCTCTGGACCCGCGATTCAAGGGCCTGCCTTTTCTTTCTGAGGAGGAGAGAGGGGAGCTGTATGGAAGAGTGATTGCTGAGGCTGCATCACTAGAGGTAATTCTGCTATTTTACTTCATGTAAAATGTCACTCTGGACTTATGATTTAATTATAATAATAATAATAACAACAAATTCTATAATAATACAAGGTTTATATATTGTATAGAACAAGTACATTTGTGTTTTGACAATTTTGTTCAAAATGTTGTTCAGATTGAAGATAATGATTTAAAAATGTAAGGCTTTTGTGTTTACCTGTTCTTCTCATTGTGTTTAACTACAGCAAGAGGTGAGAGTTGAAGAGGAGGAAACCCCAGAGCACAACACATTGAGGGAAGAAGACACCCTGACCACTGAGGAGGAGCAATACCAAATCCCTTCTAACAAAAGAAAGTCATCATCTTCTCTGCTAGAGAATCTGCTGGGGCAGACCTTTACTGATGCTAGAGTCCAGCAGCAGCCCATGTCTGCTTATGCCAGAGCTGAGGAAGAAGTTACCAAGTACCGTAGTGCTCCATCACTCCCTCTCTCTGAGGACCCTCTTAGCTGGTGGAGTAAGAATCAGATGATGTTTCCTCTGATTTCCAAGTTGGCCAAAAGATAGTCCTCAGAGGGTCCTCAGAGAGAGTCTTTTCTACGGCAGGAGATATAGTAACAGCACAGCGGAGCACACTTGCATCTGAACATGTAGACCAGCTCCTGTTCTTACACAAGAACTTACAAATTTGATCTAGCTAAGCACATTTGCACTGCCACACATTTGCATAAGTTCATTGTGGCCTATTTTGCTACTGCAAAATGTTTATTTTTTGAAAAATTATATTGCACATAACAGGAGGATGTTTGTTTGAAGTCCATTTTATGTTACAGATTCAGAATATGCTGAAATTTGTTATAATTTTTTATTGTTATATTATTAATTTACTACAAGTATGCTGCTAGTTCAGGCACACATTTATTTTCCTGTTGGTTATTTGCAATGTTAATAAAATATATTGTACATTAATTCTTTATGGGTCATTATTTGGTACTTTTAAAGCAAAGTATTTATAGTCACACAAAGGATTCAGATAATCGATAATCGCTTTAGCATCGAATCGCTGCCCTCTGAATCGTAATCGAATCGAATCGTGAGGTGCCTAGAGATTCCCACCCCTATCAAACCATACATGACAAATATTACGGCCCACTAAAGCACCAGAGAGAATATCAGTCACAGCAGAAATGGAGTTTTCTTCCAACTCAGGAAGGATCTAACACTTTAAGTTTGTTTTCAATAGCTTTTCGCTCCTTTTGATCCTTCTTTTGACGCTTCAGGGCAGCCCTTCATGATAATTCACGTCTCATCTCCACATGACTTTGCCGATTAATTTGTCTTTTCTTTCGAGCCATATCTACTGCCCAATAGATGATCTTTTCCTTTTTAGGATATTTCAGTTCATCGAGGTACTCAACTAGATGGTTTTTTTTGAGCCTTCATCCTAGATGACATGAAGCATAGGGTGGCATTAGGAGCTTGGTGCTTGGCAGCACTAAACATACCCATAATTTATTCAGAGTCAATGTTGTGTGGCCTAGCTGTTTCTGTTTCTTTCCGTAATTCATCAGTCACAACCAGTTCTAAATATCGTTTGTACTGTCTTTCTATGACAGCAGTTGTAGCAGAAAGACAGACAGACATCATACTGACAAAAGACTCTTTGTCCGATGGAAACTCTAGGAGTCTGGCTAATGTTGAGTCACACTTGTCAAGAGTGTCACCAAAAAAATCTGTATCACGAGTGAGGACACTGATTGGATTCTGTTGAGCTTCTTTGAGGGATGACAGAACGTTTTTGACAATACTTATTCCTTCCAGGTGATCAACTTGCTTATCGGCAGAAGTGTAAAACTTCTTCATCCAAGGGCCTGATAATAGTTTTCCATTCAAGCCGAGGACCTGGATTTCCAACTTGGCAGTTGGGTTAGTGAAGTCTTTGTGCAAGCCTGACAGCAATCCACCACATGACACTGTCCCAGTTCTCAAGAACTTCTCAAACAGTTCATAATGCTCTATGTATTTGCCACATAGGTGAAAAAGTACATGGAGACGATTCCCGCGATAACGGGGTAACAAGCCACGGGGCAAATTGACATCTTCAAGAAAAGTAGTGAAACCCTTTGGGTCTCCCTTCCCATCCTTATAACGAAGTTTGTTAATTTGGAGGACAATGTTTGCTGCCATACAGTCTTTACCAAATACATGTCCCTTAGAAGTCTCCAATGTCTTCAATGCAGCCCGACATGAACTGGCAATGGTGTCGATGGGATGAAGGTGGCAGTTAAAGTGTAAGTTGCAGGTTAACCACCACAGCCAATTAATGTGTAAATTAAAGTGCACTATATGTATATATTTAATTATTTCTGTCTTAAAATGCATTAAAATAACATTTATTGGGGTTTCTTCAAAGGTAGCGTGTTTTTTCAGTTACTGGGTGATGACGTCACAAGAGGAACTCGCAACCCATATTCCTACTGTATTGTGGCTATTTATAGAACGACTGAGGATGCGGAAAACCATCAAATTCTTAATGGACCACCAAAGCCCTACAATTTTTAACCGGTCAGGCGTGAGAGAGGGGAGCCATGGCACTCAAAGAGTTATTAATGCTTGGTGTGAGGAGAATTAGTGGAGGGTTGGCCAGGTGTCCTGGTGAGTAACGTTAGCTACGTTAGAGCTAGTCTAGCCTGGTGCAAACTTAACCCGGATAATATAACGGAACAAGCAAGTCTTTTCAAAATATTGCCGTCATGTAGAATAGCAAGGAGGGACAACGACTGAAGACATTATTTACTTACAGTAAGTCAGTCCAAATCAGAGCTGCAACGTTAGAGATGCACACACTGCACAGGCATCAATCGCTAGTCTCATCGACACCTCAAACGTCATGTAATACCCTTCCTCAATCCACGCGTTATCAATTTCTCATGATTTAATTAGCGATGTTTATTGTCAGAAAAGAAAAAGAGAGATCGATGTCCCCATCACTGTGTTTGTGTGGGCTATGCCACCCAGTTGAATCAGCAGTGGAGAGTATGTGCTGCCGTGAGGTGAACGCGTTTTGGAGTTCAGTGAAAGCTCGACCTGCGACCGGCTGATCTGACGTGCCTGAACCCGTTTGTTTTGCGAATAGCTTATTCTCATTTCAGGCAGGATCACGGTCCCCTTGAAGTCAGCACACACGAGTATGTTTACAATGGAGTTATTTTATCCATAATTTTTTTTATCAAATAAAACATACAACCAACTTTTCTGAAGTTATGTAAGGCGAATATAGCTGCTAGCGTACGGTAATTCTACTAGTGAGTTCCTCTTATGACGTCACGCCCCATCTAGTGGAAGGGAGCGGGAGCGGTTAAAACCACTGTTAAAAGTGCCAACTTTTCATATTATATCAGCATTTTGCTATAAAAAACAATGGTGGGTGGTTCTTATCTTTATGTTTAATAAACACATTGCATTATCTTAGTGAAAAATTTAACCTGCAACTTACACTTTAAGCTCATTAAGAGGTTTGCCCCACGACTCTGAAATTCTCTGGATTGCAGCGTGGTTTACAACTGCGCGGTCTGTCATAACATTTGAAATGTTGCTGATAATAGATTTACGGCAGTCTTGGTAATCACAGAAATAAAAAACTGAATAAACTTTAGCCAGTTCATCAATAGAACTTGTCAAATGTTCAGCATAGTCTTCCGCAGTGCCACCGGGTAACTGATCGATGGCTACTACAAAGCACTTTGTTTTAGTTGTAAGATGTATGCTATTTATATGAACACCTTCCTGTGTTGTTGAGTCAAATCCTAATGTAAGGTTCTCGGTAGTCATTGCCACTTCAGCGGTTTGTAGGTCCGATATCGCACCAAGCTCCCGGGCCATCTGCTCGACAGTATTTCTGTGGGGAACAGCAGTAATAGCAAACCTGATGAGTACTGGTATATTCTTAGTAGGAACTTGGTTGATTATTGAATCATACACCATCGGTCTCATATCTAATGAGAAGGTTTTCTCATCTTTCTTAGTTTTTTTCTCCACAACAGACGCTTCATTAGTAATGGATTCTTTAAGACAGAGTGTTTCATTCTCTAAGTACCTTATCTCGTCATCTTTTTCAGTTTGAGAGTCTAGTATGGTCATTCTCATGAAGTTTTTTTACTAACGGTAGTAAGACGCCTGTTCTTGTTGGACTGCTTCAATCTGCGGTGCTTCTTTATCAGTCTGGCCAACTTAAATTTAGTTTCCTCTAGTTCAGTAGCCCATTTTGTGGTTTTCAGTTCATGTCGAAGAATCCTAATTGTAGATTTTTTCCTCTCTATGATTTCTTCTTTCCTTTTAAGACACTGGTTCAGGTACTTCACACTCTTATGCTGTCTCAGCTGCTTTCTTAACAACTTCATCTCCATATCATGCTTTTGCTTCATTTCACTTCTAGATTTTGCCATGAATTCCAGTCTTCTCCTCATTTTGAGTTTTCGTGGAGTCAACCCAGCTAACAGGGAACATTCTCAGAACATTGGCTAACGTTCTCTGAAAGTTCTCTAAAAGTTATCAAAAACGTTCTTGCTGTAACGTTATTATAACGTTGTGCCAACGTTATATGTCATTGATAAACGTTCTAAAGACATTAGCATTAAAACGTTATTCTTATGTTGTTAGTAGAACGTTTTAAAAACGTTATTATGTTAAAAAATATATATTAGTCATTACAAATTAGTTATACAGCTTTTTATTTGGCAAATCAACTTCAGAACCATAATTTATTAAAATATTATTATTAGTTTAGAAAAAAAATCCCATATATAAAATAATTATTTATTCAACAGGAAATAATTCAAAAACTACAGTCGATTATAAATTTGGTTTTACCTCTTAAAAAAAAAAAAAAAAAATTACAACTAGGGTTTTTAATACTTTTTGCAATTACAGTCAAAGAGAAAACAGGGAATGTGTTATATCCATAGACTGTAGTTTTATCTGATCATTCCCCACATCCGAACGTTTAGCGTGATAAGATGGGCGTGGTTTTGCAGCGCACGGCCCGGCCCGTCAATCAAACACAGCGCTGCGTCAGCGGGACAAGACGTCGGACATGGAGACGACAGCTTTTAGGTAAGTTGGTTGAATTTTGCTTGTTGTATGAATCAAATACTTGTATCAGTGCTAATTAACTTAGTTTTGCAGCAGTTGCTACTGTTTTAATTAAGTTAACTAGATCATCAGTCTGCTTCAACTGTCTTAAGTAACATAACGTTGAGTTAAACTGCTCCCGCAGTCCACAGAGCAGTTAACAACACTACACAAATATGTAGTTAAAACTGAAGAATAAACGCGAAATTACATTGATGTATTTATTTAGATTCACCTTTTCCAGTGTCCTTGTTCGCTTTTTCAATATAGCTAAACTGATTTTAATTTGAACGCGTTCTTGAGATTCAAAAGTTAATCGGCTAACGTTAGCTCAATTAGCTTAGCTATGGCCTGGGCATTTTCCCCTCCAGTTATCTGTTTCATGTGTCAAGTTCGTCATATTGAAATCTGTAACTTATTTGTAATTTTATCGTGTAAGTTGTCCACTGTGTTTGCAGTTTTACAGGTTATAACAAGCTGCTATGTGACATTTAAAAAAAGGAAGGATATCCCCAGGCTCCTCTTAAATTTGATATTTGGATCGCGCACTTGACAACAGTAATGGACCCTTTTCACAGACTGTAATTACGCGTTTTAACAACCATCAGTATAGTAAATTGTGCTAATTTATAATATACAGTGTATGGAAGGCCATATTTTCAATTCCTCTAGGCAGCTATTTTTGGGAAAGTACTATCTATTTGAATTGGGGAATACTGAAATCTCAAAAACTGCTTAACAAACTCAGTTAAATAACATATTTCACTGAGAACAAGTTGCCGCCAGTGTGTGTACACTCATAGAGAATAATGTGTTCGAATTTAAAAGACGTAGCGCTCCCAATATTCCAAAGCAGATTAAACTTTTTGTAAATGGTCAGAAAATCTAATTAGATATTCTGCATGAGCAAGTACAGCATCCCAGTGCTTTTATACTAATCTCACCACACTTTAATACAACACTGTTTTATTTTCTCCCTGCAGTGTCTCCGGAGATCCTCTCAGGGTTCAGTCCAGTCCAGTCCGATGTGCCGGAAGTGGACGCTGATGTGATTGTGGATAATGTCATTTAAAATGTTTTTTTTGTTTTTTTTAGCTTGCTGATAGGTTAGGGTTAGGTAAAGAGGTAGTTTTAGTTTTGTTTCATGTTTCATTATTTTGAAGTTTAATCATTTTGTTCTATGTTTTAGTCCAGGTTTATTTTCATGTTAATTTCATATTTCAATTTAACCCAAGTCGGTTTCAATTGTATCTGTATCTTGAAATAAACTACACTTTGGTTCACTTCAGCTCGCCTTCAGTGGACTACATTACACATATTATAGACATGATTCATGGGTCTTTTTGATTTTAATTATCTTTCTAGATCTTTTGTCTTAATTTTAAAATCTGAAAGCTCTTAATAAGGTGCTTTCATAAAATGATTGTCATATATACATTATATGCAATAACATTGAAAATGTTTAAATGTTTAAACAAGTGAATGTAATGTTTTAAGAACGTTTTTCATAATCTTAGAAAAACATTAAGAGAACGTTTATATAACAGGAGAATTGAACGTTCTAATAATTCTTATAACCTATAAATAACGTTAATACAACGTCTAAAACTGGACGTTTTAAACGTTCCTAGAACATTCAGAAATAAAGTTTTTATAACTTAATGGGAATGTTATGGAAACGTTCTTATAACCTAAGAATTGAACGTTCTAATAACATTTGAATAACGTTCTTATAACCAAGCAAGAATGTTAATACAACGTTTATATAACAGGAGAATTGAACATTCTAATAACGTTTTGAATAACGTTCTTATAACTAAGAAATAACAATAATACAACGTCTAAAAAACTGGACGCTTTGAACGTTCCTAGAACATTCAGAAATAACGTTTTTCTAACTTAATGGGAACGTTATGGAAACGTTCTTATAACCTAAGAATTGAATGTTCCAATAACGTTTGAACAACGTTCTTATAACCAAGCAAGAACGTTAATACAACGTTTATATAACAGGAGAATTGAACGTTCTAATAACGTTTTGAATAACGTTCTTATAACTAAGAAATAACGTTAATACAACGTCTAAAAAACTGGACGCTTTGAACGTTTCTATAACATTCAGAAATAACGTTTTTATAACTTAATGGGAACGTTATGGAAACGTTCTTATAACCTAAAATTGTTAGCTGGGAAGACATCTCCCCTTAGCTGTGGAAGGGTGATCGATTCAGGGGTCAAGGCTGAGGGTGAAGGTGTATTCTCAACTGATGATGTAGGATCTAACTGTGGAGAGGTGGGTTCGTCACTCATAGATGTAGGAGGATCAGTCCTGGAACTAGGGGAATGATGTACAGGGAAAACTTCATTGCAGATCTCCTTAAATTTTGCCATCTCTGCATCACGAGAGAGGTTCTTAAATCTGTGTAACGATCTGGACACAAGGGATACCACTTGATGCTGTAGAATTGAGATTCCAGGAATTTTTTTACTTATATCCCGGACAACATTCGTCCAAGAATGGTCATTAGAGATGAATGAGAGTAACACGTGACCATTCTTTAGCTCCTCATGATTAGCTGGTACAGCAGTGAAATGTTCCATCAAATACTGACGAGACAGGCCTAGCTGAGGAGAAAACGATCCCCGCTTTGACTTTTTCTTTGGTGGCATGATGGTATAACCTAGGGAAAAAAAATAAGTTTTTATTTAATTTATATCCAATTTAATTCATGAATATTGAATGCAGTTCCAAAATTGCTCATCTAGAAGAAATTTCTATTTTGTTGTTGTGGAAATATAAATATGTAAACACCACAGGACCTACTCCAGTTTTTCAGTATAATTTAAAATAAATATATACATATTAAGACTACTACTCCATAATTCTATTTATTTCAGTTAGGATGAAAAACGACTCACCTTGGATGATATGGAAGTCAAGTTATTTTCCCACCACTGGCATCGTTTCATCAAGAAGGGCCGCCCATTAGTAAAAATACCTACAAAATAGACAATTATTTATTTCTCAGAAGTAATATTAATTGATGATTATGTTATTTATCATTTAGAAATCAATAAATGCATGTATGTTGAATTTTGTTTAAGAATAAACATCAGTACACTGCAAAAAATGCTTTCTTAATTAGTATTTTTGTTTTGTTTCCAGTCCAAATATCTAAAAATTCTTACATCAAGAAGCATTTACTAGAGAAGTAAAATGACATAAGAAATTCTATTTTGTTTTAAGATAAAAAGAAAGTCATTTAAGTATTTTTTGCTTAGAACAAGCAAAATTATCTGCCAATGGGGTAAGAAAAATAATCTTGTTTTCCATTCGAATTCAGATTTTTTTTTTCTTACCCCATTGGCAGATAATTTTGCTTGTTTTAAGCAAAAAATTGCTTAAAAAGTGCTAACCCTTAACACCTCAGACCAGGTGATGGGACTTACAAACAGGTTCTCTGGTAGGATGTGTTCAGGTTCTTCTGTTCTCTCTTCAGGACCATGGAGACGGGATAGAGCATCCGCTTTAATATTTTTGGAACCTGGGATGTAGGAGATGGTGAAGCGGAAACGGGTAAAGAACAATGCCCATCTTGCCTGTCGTGGACTTAGTCTCTTGGCGTCTCTGAGGTACTGTAGATTCTTGTGATCTGTCAATACCACGAATGGATGTTGTGCGCCCTCCAACCAATGTCTCCACTCCTCAAGAACCAGCTTAACGGCTAGCAGCTCCCTGTTGCCGATGTCATAGTTGACTTCCGCCGTGTTGAGTTTGCGGGAGAAGAAGGCGCATGGATGGAGTCTACTTAGGTTCCCCTGCTGCTGGGAAAGGACAGCTCCCACTCCTGTGGTTGAGGCGTCAACCTCCACGACGAAGGGTTTCTCTAGATCTGGATGAACTAGGAGTGGAGCGGAGGTGAAAGCTCTCTTGAGTGACTCGAAGGCTTGGGTGGCAATGGGTGTCCAAGATAGAGACTTAGGTTTGTAGCGTAGGAGGTTGGTAAGTGGACTGGAGATGGTGCTGTACAGATGGTAACCAACCAGAATGCCTATTACCGCCGCGGCAAAACTACCGCGGTAAAAATAAACCAGTCGCATTTCAAAGTCATTCGCGAAATGACCGCCAGGTGGCGCAAAGGGATATTGTGCAAAACAGCAGCAATTGCTGCATTTTTTTCAATTGCCGTAAGTGGGGTTAATGTCAATTAACAGTAAGGATGAAAACTACAACTATGGTAAACATAATAGAACATTTTATAAGGCCAGAAAAATAGAATAACAAGTTAAAAATGGAGACGATAACAATATAACCTGTATTTCATATTGTAGGCCTAGACGTCGGTGGGTGACAAGCCTATTCCCCGGGAAGCAGTGCGGAAACACACACACACACACACACACACACACACACACAAAAAACCCCAAAAAACACAAAAACAAAAACAAATTTAATACCAAAAATAACAAACAAAAGTAAATTATGTGCAATGAAAAGCTGATTATTTGTACTATTCTATTGAGGAATGAGACAAATGAAGAGCGCTCCTCGCTCGTGTGAGCGAACAGACATTGGAACGTTTGGGCATTTCGCAACGAGTAAGGCCATGGCCGAGTGGTAGAACTTACGTTGCGATCATTTAGATGACACGGGTTCAAATCCCAAACCAACTTGGACTACAGAATTTTTTATATTAGCCTATTAATGCATTTTATAGCCTATTATTGATGCAGAGAGATTTGTCTAGTTCTAAAACTCTGTTACACCATAGTTTTTTGCTTATATTTTTAAAATAAAATTACCATGCATTTCCATTTTACTCTAAGGAACAAATATTATACAATGACTTTACTTCTGTAGCCTATAATAATTCCAGTCGTAATTTCAAAAGCAGTTCTGTTAAAATATTATATATGTAGGCCTATATATATATCAATGATAATTCAATAGACCATATAAAATATATAAAATAAAGATATGCAACAGGCACGTTTAAACGACAAACAATAAAATCAGAACCAGTGGTCAGTTAAGTTCGTGGTCCAAGTGGCAGTAATGCATGCACGGCTTTTCAAAAGGTCACAAAGCGTTTTGAGATTGTTTTGCATTAAATATTGAAGTTTATAATTAAGTGCTTTGGCAGACCACGACGAGCGGCGCTATGCATTGTTCTAAGGCCAGGTTTTATTCTGGCATGTTGAATTAGTGTTCGACAAACGCGGCAGCACGTTCATTTGAATGAAGAGTGCTTCTCGCTCGTGTGAGCGAACACTTATTGTTATGGCCGAGTGGTAGAACTTGCGTATCGATCATTTAGATGACCCGGGTTCAAATCCCAAACCAACTTGGACTACTGAAATTTTTATATTAGCCTATTAATGTATTTTATAGCCTATTATTGATGCAGAGAGATTTGTCTAGTTCTACAACTCTGTTACACCATAGTTTTTTGCTTATAGCCTATTTATGAAATAAAATTGCCATGCATTTCCATTTTACACTAAGGAACAAATATATACAATGACTTTACTTCTGTAGCCTAATAATTCCAATCGTGATTTTAATATATATATATATATATATATATATATATATATATATATATATATATATATATATATTGAATTAGTGTTCGACAAACGCGTTCATTTGGATTTATTTTTCTCTTAACAGCTAAAATTTAATAGGCTACTCTGTAGTTTTTCGGTCATATAAGAGTAGAGTAGCCTACATCGTTCAAAACTGTAAACTTTTATTCATATTAGGCTCTGTCTCCGGGAACTACGGCATCACAAAAATGAACCGAAAGCCACTTGCCTCAGCTCAGTCACGATACGAAATGAATCGGCTATGTCTAAAGCCTGATTATGAAATCCATATGAAACTGAGAGGTACAGAGGATCTACTCAAACATGTTTAGCTATGTGAGCGCTTCCCAATGAGGAAAGGACAAGGAAAGGGGGAAAATCTCGCACTAATTAAATGTAGGCTGTGGAATATCAAATTTAATTTACTCTTTAATGCAAGTCAGCTTTAAGTCAGCTGTCTAAACCTTGTAATAGTCAGGGGTTTTGTTAGTCTTTGATCTTCCAACTAAGTGTTGAACTGTGTGTGAAGGTTACATAGTCTTAGCTCTCGTGACCATTTGTTGTTTATACCTTTTGGGGAAGTCTTTAATCTTCCTACTCAGAGTTGAACTATATGTGAATGTTACAAAGTCTTCGTTCTCGTGACCATGTGTTATTTATACAATTTGGGGGGTACCATCAGCTCAGTTGGGGGTAATTGCCTCTATTGTTTTTAGCAGTAGTCATCCCTAAAGGCTGTGTATAAGTTCAGCACCTTTAGGGACAGCCCACTGAAATGCCTATAAAGAAACCATGTAAAGTTACGTTAGTCAGACTGATTTTGGAAGACCTGCAGCCACTTCAACGTGAAGTCCTCAATAAAGAATAACTTCTTGAACGTGATCCAAACGTCTCCTGGTTTCTTGCTTCGACGAAGAAAAAGTTTGCAACAATTTGGTGCCGTGACCCGGATAGAGTTCCAGCTTCTTCACCTGAATCCAGATTGAAACAGCAAGCTCAACAAAAGATCTGCTTTCCAGACTGCATCTTTTGGAATCCAGAGCGAAACCTCTAGCTAAACAAAGACTGCCAGACTGAATCTTTCCAGCTTCCTCCAGATTGAAAACTTCAAGCTCAAACAAAGATCTGCTTTCCAGACTGCATCTTTTGGAATGCAGAGCTAAACTTCCAGCTGAACAAAGATTTCCAGTCTGAATCTTCTTTTACAACCAAGGGTTGGTGAGTGCTACTCTATTCAAAAGAACCTTTAAAGACCAGTACAAGTTTGATACCCTCTGCGCCGTTCAGAGAAGTAGTTAACAGACAGCTGCAGGGTTTGGTTAACTAAGTTTATCCTCTAAAAAGTTTTTTTTTTTTAGAGATGAAATTGCATTATCCTCTACATTGCTAGAGAAGGTTTATCCTCTATAAAGTTAGTGAAGGTTTATTCTCTGCTTTAAAGGGAAGATTTAGCATTAGTGCTAATATTTTGGTTTATCCTCTAAAAAGTTTTTTTTAAGAGATGAAATTGCATTATCCTCTGCATTGCTAGAGAAGGTTTATCCTCTGTAAAGTTAGTGAAGATTTATCAGGGACAGTTAGCATAAGGTGCTAATATTTTGGTTTAATATTTTGTTTATCCTCGGTTCTTGTAGGCAGGGAAGTTAAGTGTGAAGTGTTAGTCATTTGGAGAGTTAACAATAGCTGATGTGTTAACAAGGGTACCCTCTGTGTAGACACTAGAGAGAAGTTTTTTAGTTGTTTTTTTTGATTGTGTGGTAACAAAGAAAACTCACAAAAATGTTTAGGAAAAATCCCAGACTGATCCCCACTACTGAAAAAGGTGGCCGTGCAGCTCCATTGTGGTCAGAAAGCGAATTTAAAACATTGTTGGGAGAGCAAATGGACTCTATAGTGACGAAGTCCGTCAGATTGGATTTGACAAAGAAATATGAGATTCATCCAGACAAAGCATGGTCAATGGAAGATTGTAAAAAGGTACTAGGAGCAAGTGTTCGCAAGAACAAAGTGAAAGCCATTATTTGTTGCCACAGAGAATTTGTTTTAGCAATAGCTACAGAACAGTCTAAACGCAACTCAGAGCTAGAGAAACAGAACAATGAGCTCCGTGCTAGAATATCTTCTTTGACTAAGAAATTACACCGCAACAAAGATGCAGAAAGAACTGATGAGGGAGAATTTAGTCAGCCGGATAACGTTTATCCTGACTTAAAAGCTTTTTTTGAAAAAGATGTAGCCATCCAATCAGTAACTGATAAGCCAGTAGATTCAGTGAAGGTGTGTGGCGCTAGGAGAAGGTCTCAGGGAAGTGAGGTAACTGAAAGTGTTCCTCCCAATTCTTCTGTTGTCCAAATACAAGCTGTTGCCAAAGCGCTAGGACCCAAAGATATCGAGAGACTATCTGACTAGAGTTTACCCTCAGCACGCACAGAATTTTCTGAATTTAGAAGGGCATTGATAAGTAAAATGCGTCTTTACGACATGTCGTTGCCAGAAGTTACACAGCTGATGTCACAAATTCTAACTGAATCTGAATTCAACAGTTTTGAGTCTGCTGTTACTTCCGAACTGCAACATGCCAGTAAAGGCGATTTGAGAGAAGGTGTTTTGAAAATCCTAAAGAATCTCTTAGGACCCAAAATAGATTGGTCGAAAGTTACTAGATGTGCACAAAAGAAAGGAGAGACTATAAGTGAATACACTGAAAGATTTTGTCAAGCAGCTGCCACGTACAGTGGAATAGTGGAGGATTCTGAAAGTGTACTAGATGATAGAGGAGCTCTAATCCGTATTTGGGCAGATGGTCTTATAGCTGAGTACAGATCAGCCTTGCCATTCCTACATGTTACGTGGGCTAACGGAACTCTCAGAAGGAACCTAGACAGGTTAGCTACATGGGAAAGGGATGCTGATGTTAAAACCCAAGTGAGAATAGCAGCAGCTACGTTTAACCCAACAAAACAAGACAATAGATGGACTAAAAAAGAAAGCACATGCCACTACTGTGGAAAATTAGGGCATTGGGAGAAAGAATGTAGGAAGAAGTTGCAAGATAATAAAAGAAATAGAATGCATAATTCTGCTCCTTCTCAGCCGGCTTACAACCCTGATGTAGTTCCGCAAGTGTCCACTGAAACTTTAGGACAGCTCGTTCAGGCTCTTCTAAGAGCACAACAAGACCAGGAAAAAAACTAATTGTTGGGGCTGTGAGTAGCTACCTTTCCCCTGTAATCCATCATAATGACAAAATAATTTTTGTGAAAGGTAGCATAAAAGAAAAAGAGATTGACTTTTTGCTTGATACCGGGGCAGAGATTACGATAATTCCTACAAAATTGGCTAAAGGTTTAGACATCCCGTACAAGAAAACCAAACTTTCTTTAACTGGCGTAATAGGTGAAGATTCTGTTTTGTATGAAACCCCGCCCATAGAGGTACAATTTGGCCCGAAAACTCTGACGACAAAATTGCTATGTGCTCCATTGAATACAGGTGCAATTTTAGGCATGGATCTCCTGAGACAAGTACATCTAACTTTAGACATGTCCTCAGAATCTGCTAGCATTAAAATTTCCTCAGCACACGTTTCTACCAATAATGCAATCCCTCCAGAGTATGCTTTCTTACTGAATCATCCAATTTGGGCTAATGACAAGGATGATTGTGGTTTATTGACAGGTGTAGAACCAGTCAAACTGACAGGAACTCCACCCCCGGTTACCGGTTAGTAAGGAAGCCATACAGGGAATCAAACCTATTGTTGAAAAGTTGCTGACGCAAGGAGTGCTAGTTAAAACCAACAGTCCCTGTAACTCACCCATATGGCCAATCAAGAAATCCAATGAGACATGGAGACTCACCATAGACTACAGAGTAGCCAATAAAAACATTGATAAAATCACCCCGCTAGTGGCAGATCCATCTACAATTTGTAATGGCTTACCATTAGATTGTAAGATTTTTTCAGTAATTGATATGTCTAATGGATTCTTTTCTGTACCATTGCACTCTGACAGCCAGCCATGGTTAGCTTTCACAGTTGACCATGAACAATATCAGTGGACCCGATTGGCCCAGGGATTTCAAAACTCCCCGACCATATACCATCAGGCTGTCAGACGTGATTTGTGTGACCCAGAATGTCCAGTAAAACAGTCCACTATGATCCAATATGTCGATGATATTTTGATTGCCTCAACAGATCATGAGGTACATAAAACTGAATTGGCAGCATTATTGGACTATTTGCATAAAAAAGGACACAAATGCAGCTTTCACAAAGCTCAAATTGCTAAAAAGCAAGTCACATTTTTGGGTCAAACAATTGGTGCAGGAAATAGATCTATTACACAGGATCGAGCGGCTTCAGTCAAAGCCATACCTCCGCCTACTACCATTAAAACACTACGCTCATTTTTAGGAACAGCAGGTTACTGTAGACCGTGGATTGAAGAATATGCCTCGATTGCTCAGCCTCTTTATGACTTGTTGAAAGGCCATGGTAAAGATTCAGATATTGTTTGTATGGAAGAACTTCACCTCAAAGCATTCAATGATTTGAAAAGAGCACTATGTCAAGCCCCAGCATTAGGAATTGCTCAATCTGATAGACCCTTTGTGCTTTATGTCCATGAACACTTGGGCTTTATGACTGCATGCCTAATGCAAGATCATGGGGGAAGTTTACGTCCAATTCATTACTATTCTGGTAAACTTGACATAGTAGCTCAAGGTATGGGACCATGCCTCAGAGCAGTACAGGCAGTTCATCTAGCGCTTCAGGCTTCATCAGTAATGGTGTTAGGTCAGACTGTAAATGTAAAATGCCCTCACGCAGTGTCCGCACTAATGAATCAAGCAAAAGTCACTTCTGTCACTTCCTCTCGTTGGGGAAATTGGTTGACTACTCTCACAGCCCCGAACATTATTTTACAGCGTGCACCAGTCACGAACCCCTCAACATGTATGATGTCTGCAATGACTGAAGTTGTGTTAGAGGATGAAGGCGAAATGACTCATGATTGTGTTACGCTTACATACGCAGCGACAAGTGAAATAGCAGAAACTCCCATAGAGAATGCAGAATTTGAGTTGTTTGTTGATGGTTCAGCTCAAGTAATTGAAGGGAACAGACGAGCAGGTTATGCAGTAACGTCCACCACTGAGGTGGTAGCTTCAGGTCGTCTTCCAGATCATTTTTCAGCTCAGGCTGCAGAACTGGTAGCTTTAACTAGAGCATGCACACTAGCTTCAGGATCAGTTGCAAATATCTACACAGATTCCAGGTATGCTTTTGGGGTTATTCATGATTTTGGTGTCATTTGGCAAAGCAGACAGTTTCTAACTTCTGCTGGATCCCCCATTAAGCATGCTGAATTAGTGAAAGATCTTATGTTTGCCATGAAACTTCCAAAGAAATTAGCGGTGATCAAAGTGAAAGCACATCTCACAACTAACACTACAGAAGCTAAAGGTAATGCTCTTGCAGATATAGCAGCTAAACAGGCTTGTTTCTATGTAACTGTACAAGTGTGTTCAGGTAGTACAGCACAGAAGACAATTCTGCCTCCTGAATCTATCATTGATTTGTACAAAGATGTTCCTCTATATGAAGCATGGACATGGTTAGACAAAGGAGCCACCGTTGATTCATCTGGCTGCTGGACCAAAGGGGGGAAGTATGTTGCTCCCGAATCACTGCTGCCATATTTGGCTCAACAAATACACAATTTGGGTCACAGTGGTCCAGCAACGATAAATCACAGGTTCTCAAACCAATGGTGGAATCCAAAATTCAGACAGGTAGCCACAGAAACAGCCAAAAGGTGTGTTACATGTCAGAAAAATAATGATGTACCAGCAGCCATTACACCAGCAGCACATACCCCAGCTCCACCAGGACCATTCTGTCATTTGCAAGTTGATTACATATCGTTGCCTCGTTGTAAGGGAAAAACTGACGTTTTGGTAGTAATAGACAAATTCTCAAGATGGCTAGAAGCTTATCCAACAGGGCGTGCTACAGCTGCACATACCGCTAAATGTCTTGTCACTGATTTCATTCCCAGATGGGGATTACCAGATTGCATTGACTCAGATCAGGGTACGCACTTCACAGGACAGGTTGTCAAGGAGGTGTCCAGAATGTTGAAGGTTAAGTGGAATCTGCACTGTCCCTACAGGCCACAAGCATCAGGACAGGTTGAACGATCAAACAGAACAATCAAAATCAGGTTAAGCAAAATGCATCAGGAAGGAGTACCATGGGTTGAAGCACTGCCAGCAGTACTGTGTAGTATGAGAGCATCACCTAACAGAACAGTAGGACTGAGTCCTCATGAGATTATTACTGGACGCCCAATGCAAATGCCAGGTGTGATTGATCTTAGAAATGCTTTTGTACACATTGCCTCAGATGCCCTGATCGCTTACTGTGAAAACCTCACAAAGGCAGTACAGAGTGCAAAAGCGAGAGTTGAGTCTTGTTGGCAGACTCCACCAGAAGGTGGACACACAATCGTCCCAGGTCAATGGGTCATGATAAAGTCATTCAAAAACAAACCATTAGAGCCTAAGTGGCAAGGACCACATCAAGTTATGTTGATTACAGCAGCTGCAGTATTGTGTCAGGGAAGGAAAACCTGGACTCATGTTTCACACTGTAAAGTTGTTCCTCCACCAACAGGGATAGGATAGGACACACGGTTCAGTGAGGGCCCTGGAAAGAACTGAACGCAACAGGCGTCGGGGGCCAATCCAGGGTGAAGACAACCTCATAGGCCTTCCCCATTTTTTTAAGTCCATCCGTACCTCACTGGTCTTTAGGTGTCGCCTAAAATAAGAAACAGGGAAAGACGGAACAACAATAGCAGCCTAAGATTGAACAGAGGATAAAACCCTAATGTTTGCAGTCTTTATGACAAATACTGTTACAACCCTAGTGTTTGAAGAAATACTGCTCTGTTTTGTTTTGTTTTTTTCTCTTTTGTTTTTTTTCTCTTTCTTACTCTTTGCAGATATCACTTGATGGCTGTCCAGAGATCCATATGCAACAACCTCTTTATCTGCGTATGAAGCGACAACATCCCAAAGACAATTTGACCCACTGCTGAACGAACTAAAAATAAAAATACACAACGCAGAGATATACATACGGAACCTTCAGTCATCCCAGTCACCAACATGATCAAGATTGTTGTACTACTACTAACCATCATGGACATCACACAAAGTGTGGACTCCAGAGACAACATATTCCTAGAGCTGATGAATATGTCAAGAAACGCTTTGTTTGCTGGAAAGAATGTTTGCACCTTCAGTAGGAGCAGGAATCCCATGGGTAGCGCACCCTATCTCCAAATGTGACACATGTACCTTATTCGATCATCATACCAGTGGATTATACAACAAGGATACATGTCACAACGTAACCATTCCTCCAGCTTCTCAGTGTTGCATTCCTGGACTACCATCCTGCAACCTAACTTCAGCTACTCCCATCATGACAGATCTACTCCTGCCAATGATGTTCCACTGGTGCATAGAAAATTATGCTCCAGCATCGACTCCACTGGGTGAAATTCCTCGTGAACGTTGCAGTTTTGTGATTGAAAGAGGAACAGATGAGTCCCATGTGTACGTCACTACTACAGAAGTTAAACAGGAAAATGATTTAAACGAGTGTCTCTCCAGGAACCCATCCCTACCGAAACTTTTTGCAATAAATCAGTTGTGTATGATTCCTCCACCAACTGGCACTTTTTGGTTATGTGGAACTTCTGTCTACAGCATCCTACCCAGCCAATTCGACGGCAGGTGCACCCTGGTGTATGTTCTGCCAGCTATCAGAGAAAATACACACTCCACCCCAAGCTCTCCACAGTTACATAATTCAGCTCCTTCTACCAACAAAGATGGCTGCATTGCAGGACTCACTTGTGTTCAAACGTGGTGGTCAAGAACTCTTGGAGCATTAATCCCATCGTATGGTGTCATGCAGGCTCTCGATCAAGTCAGAAGCCTGTCGGATTCTGTACAGAAATTGGCCAATGATACAGTTTTGGCCCTGGGTAACATTACGAACACTCTCGCTTCACACAAGATAATGATCTTACAGAACAGAGTGGCCTTGGATTACATTCTTGCAACACAAGGAGGGGCCTGCACCATTATCGGACCTGAATGCTGCACTGGGTTAATGGATCCAACAGAGAATTTGAACAAAATCCAACAAGACATCCTTGATCTTTCAACAAAATTACACCAGATGACTGGAGACAATTCTTCATGGTTCGGAAACTTGATTGGTAAACCCTGGCTGTGGATTAAAGAAATAGCAATTCTGCTGTTATTTCTCCTATTGGCGTTCTACGTATGCTTCGACAGTATCAAGTGTTTCATTCAACAAATGACTCACACCTCACACGAGAAAATGACTGGTCCAACCATAAAAGAATATTACCCGTAAGACTTCACGGACCCTAAGTGCATGTTTGTTTCTGTGTCAACATGCAATTACAGAAAATCAACACAGAACATATGCCATGTGCCTGTAACTTTTTCAAGTTACAAGAATTAACTTTTAAGTGTTTAAATTTGTATTTTGTGAGAGTTATTTTAAGAACTCTCTAAGAGGGGACTGTGGAATATCAAATTTAATTTACTCTTTAATGCAAGTCAGCTTTAAGTCAGCTGTCTAAACCTTGTAATAGTCAGGGGTTTTGTTAGTCTTTGATCTTCCAACTAAGTGTTGAACTGTGTGTGAAGGTTACATAGTCTTAGCTCTCGTGACCATTTGTTGTTTATACCTTTTGGGGAAGTCTTTAATCTTCCTACTCAGAGTTGAACTATATGTGAATGTTACAAAGTCTTCGTTCTCGTGACCATGTGTTATTTATACAATTTGGGGGGTACCATCAGCTCAGTTGGGGGTAATTGCCTCTATTGTTTTTAGCAGTAGTCATCCCTAAAGGCTGTGTATAAGTTCAGCACCTTTAGGGACAGCCCACTGAAATGCCTATAAAGAAACCATGTAAAGTTACGTTAGTCAGACTGATTTTGGAAGACCTGCAGCCACTTCAACGTGAAGTCCTCAATAAAGAATAACTTCTTGAACGTGATCCAAACGTCTCCTGGTTTCTTGCTTCGACGAAGAAAAAGTTTGCAACAAGGCTAAATCGCCCTGAATTAAATTGTAAAAACAGATCAAATAAATGTATTTGTCAATGTTGCGATATTGTTTTCATTTAAGTTAATAATTATTCTATAAATGTAATTTAGTTTAACAGCAGATCGAAGCACTGTGGTTCGAGATTTATTTGAAAAAACTTTAATTCACAAATCGCACCCTGGTTGTAAGGATTCAAAGATCCCTGTGGAATTTAATATTGAGTTTAACATTTGAGCATTTTAATTCTTCAATTATTGAAATGATTAAATATTTAGTAATAAACATTTATGACAGAAATATTACTACATAGCCTAAATGATTTAATTCCTTTATTATCAACACTTTAATAGCCTATTGCTAATGTCTAGAATAGCGATTTAAGTGTGAATTGCAAACTCTTTGTTTTGCAGTCTCAAACTCAGATAACCTGTGGGGGGTTTGGAGAACGCAGTGCTATAGTTGCTTTATCGTGGGGGTGCAGGACAAGAGGTGTTAATGTTCCGTCTTTCATATGGAGAGTGTCGGATAGTAGCCTGATGAGCAGGAAAAGGCAAAATTCTTTTAAGGATAAATCTCCAAAAGTCTATATGTAGGCCCTATATATTATTAAATTATAAATATTGTAGTTATAAATATTGTAGTTTTATTTATTGTATTTAAAGGTTTTCCACACACAATTTCAGTTTAGCAGATAGGGCTACAGAGCTCTTTAATTCGCGATCAATCTCGTTTTAAGGTGCTTCAGCAAGATATGTTGCTTCATATCTTTGAAGCAACAAGGCTATTTGTTACAGTTTTTTCTTTCGTGATTTGTGTGGATGACACGCAGCGACATATACAGTATTATCAGCTGTATGGTGTTTTTACCTTGAAATGTCTAATTCTGTGAAAGACCCGGCGCCCGCAGTGAGGGAGACAAAAGAAACTTACTAAAAAGAGATCCAGCGCGAGAGAGAGGCAAAGAAAAACGCCTGTTCTTAATTTATGTTGCTTTGAACTATTTTCGTTTTGTACCGTTTTAATTTTTTAACTTAGCTGCAATTTCTTTGACAATAGAAATTTAAAATGTGACAAGAATAAGATTCTGTGTTTCTTATTTTGCATCGCAAAGGGAATAAACTCTATCGATGCAACCCTGTTTTAAATAAATAAACAGTCCCGACACTTTATTTATACCTTGAAATGTGCGATGGGTTTTCAAACTTAATTTTATTTTTATTTAAAATTGTCATTGTTTATTTTTTTAATTGAAAGCAATACTGTATTGAAAATATTTTTTTCTGATTTGTTCGATCTGTTTTGAAAAATGTCTTCTGTTGCTGTGGCCGGGTATCACTGTCTGTCAGTCATCTCAATTTCGTGAATGATTCACAAAAAAAAAAAAAAAAAAAGTAGCAGATTAAAGACAAGCTTCATCATCTTCATTTTCTGGTGCGATTGGCTGACAGTCTTCCTTCATCAGACGTGTCGTCTTTGCAGCGGCTCAACTGGAATGTAGCAAATTTATGTTGTAATGTACAAATGATAATTAAACAAGATGATTGACTGACTTTAATAAACAGAAACATATTTAAGCATCAAGAACGGAAAAACATAAACACTGGTGGCTACACTGAGATTCGATCTCAGATCGCTTGAAGCTCCGAGAGGATCATGTTGTTGCGTTGACCACAGAGCTATCGTCTGAATACTGTTAAACTAATGTCTTATGCTCTTACAAAGCCTCATTGATGTAGCCTAATATTTTTCTATTGCAATGTTTTATGTTGATTTTTTTTTTTTTTTTCATTATTCAGTTTATTCAATTTAATTTCAGTAATTTCAGTATTGTGATTATGAATTCGTTCAATGTTTCATTTGAATTGATTTGCTACCAGCTTTCAATCGCTCTCAATGAGCCGCGGCGCGGCGGCAGATTACGCAATAGAGAGAATAAACTGACACTTTGCAAAGTCTGTGATTGTAGCGCCTCTTAGCGGTAAGAGGCTGCAAATACACACCCGCAATTTACCGCCGCGGGAACGGTAAAAGTATTATTCTGGTTGGGTACCATCTGTAGTTCCGGATGAAACGGCGGTAGAAATTGGCGAATCCAAGAAAACGTTGGAGTTCCTTGATGGTGGTAGGTATGGGCCAGTTGTGAATGGCATCCCCTTGTCCATCTGGATGCCACTGCTATCGATGTGATAACCAAGAAACTGCACTGAGGGTTGGTGGAAAGAGCACTTTTCTGCCTTTAGGAACAACTGGAAATCCCTCAGGCGTTTCAGGACCTCCGCAACGTGGTGGCGATGTTCGGCCATACTCCGGGAGTAAATCAGGATGTCATCTATATAAACCAAGACAGACTTGTGGAGGAACTCCCGGAGTACCTCATGATGAAGTCCTGGAATACGGAGGGGACGTTGGCCAATCCATGACAAGATATTCATAGTGGCCAGTAGTGGTCACGAAGGCCGTCTTCCATTCGTCCCCCTCACGTATCCGGATGAAGTTGTACGCGCTGCGGAGGTCCAACTTGGAGAAAACAGTGGCACCACAGAGATGTTCTAGCGCAGCGGGGACGAGAGGAAGGGGGTAACGGAACTTGACAGTGATCCGGTTGAGTGCACAGTAATCTATACAAGGCCATAGGCCTCCATCCTTTTTCACCACGAAAAAGAAGCTTGAAGCAGCAGGGGAAGTAGACGGACGAATGTAACCTTGATCCAAAGCTTCCTTGATGTATTCCAACATGGCCTTCTCCTCCGGAAGTGACAGCGGGTAAATCTTTCCACGGGGCACTGGCTCACCCTGAAGCAGATCGATGGCACAGTCCCATGGCCGGTGTGGAGGCAGCTTGGATGCTCGCTGGGGGCAGAACACATCACTGAAGTGGGCATAACACGGGGGAATATCTACCGAACGTTTCTCCACAGGACTTTCGATGGAGGTAGAGCAGAGGACGAGTTCCCTGGACCGAGGAGTAGTCGAAATTGGAAGTGCAGGAAAACAGTGCAGGAAAACAGTTCGGGAAACAGCTCTTGCCCCACTGCAGGATTTCGCCTGTCTTCCAGGAGATGATGGGATTGTACTGCTCCAACCATGGGCGCCCTAGAATCACATCAGCGGTGGATTCCTCCAGAACCAGCAAATGTTGTTGTTCCACATGTAGGACTCCAATTTGAAGAAGTATGGGACCAGCACTGTGACTCACCCTTTTCTGGCTGAGAGGTCTGCCAGTTATCGAGTTGATATGATAGATGGATTGCGTGGCGGTTGACTTGAGTTTGAGCTGACGGCAGAGGGCGCCGGAGATGAAATTGCCAGCTGACCCCGAGTCAAGAAGGGCGATGACTGGAATAGCAACGTCGGCAGCAGTGAGATTCACAAACGTAGTGAGTGGTTTCATTTTATTCATCAGAGGAAAAATGGCACTCACCATGGGACGTGGAGGTCGAATAGGGCATCTAGAGATGAAGTGTTCAGAGGAACCACAGTAAAGGCACAGGTTCTGAGTTATCCGTCTCTGACGTTCTGCACGAGTCAACCGTGCGCTATCCAGTTGCATGGGTTCGTGGGCTGGTTCTGGAGGGCTGATGGACTCGGCGGAGAGAAGGAATGGTGAGCAACTGGTCTTGGTGCTCATCGAGACACGACTGCATATGAGTGGCGAAGCGTGTGGAGAGTTGGATAAAACGTTCAAGCCCGATGGAATCCTCGTATGCAGCGTATCAACCGCACGCGAGGGTTCAACCCCTGACGATAAGAGGTGATCAAAGCTTGTTCATTCCATCCGCTAGCGGCAGCTAGAGTTCGGAATTGTAGAGCATATTCACTCACGGTCATGAAATTTTGCCTGAACTGATGCAGTTGTTCTCCTATCGATGAATCCCAGGTGGGCGTGCCGAACACCTCTTTGAAGTGAGTTAGGAAACTGGAAATAGACTGAACAATGTCACTTTTCTGAGACCAAAGTGATTCGGCCCAACAGAGCGCCTTACCATTCAACTGTGAAATCACGAACGCTACCTTTGAGAGGTCACTCGGATACAGGTGCGGTTGCATCTCCAAGACCAGCGAACATTGCAAGATGAACCCGTTGCAATCCTCCGCCGAACCTGAGAAGGGCGCCGGTCGGGCCATGGGACTGGCGATTACCGGTGGTGAAGAAGCTGCTGTAATGTTTGCGGAAGTGGGTGCTGAAGAGAGTGCGGGTGGAACAGGTGGAAGATCCTGACTGACATTCTCCTCTATGTCAAGGAAGTGATCCGGGATGCTCATGCTGGTGTTCGTCGGTGTGGGTCCAGTAGTCTGTTACAAGACAGAAGGGGTAGACACACGGATAAAGGTAATGTGAGTTTATTTTGAACAACCAGATGAGTGATCGGCAGTGCAAACAACTGTCACTTGTTTTCTTGCAGATGGAGATCGGAAGGAGACAAACCAGAACCGGAGAAGACACTGGAGCACATGTCACAGGTCGGGATGGGCCGAACCAGACTAATGCCCACCCCTAGACCCAGAACACTTTGAGGAGCGTGCCAGAGACGAGACCAGAGTCGAAGAATAAAGAGTAACAAATTTTATTAAGAATGAAACAATTGGTAATCCTAATCTAAAAGTCTTCTTCTCTCCCTCGTCCAGGGAGGAGTCCAAGACGGCAAGCAGACACAGTCTTCCCCACAGACGGCGATTCCCAGTAAGGAGTACCGGACAAGTAAGTATCTCACAGTATGCAGATTAACAGAGTTCCTTTCTTCAAGCAGGTATCAGGTGCACAATGGAAGGTGATGGACGGGTGAGTTCTCCGGTGAGTGGATGGCCACAGCTTCCTCTCCTCTTTCCAAGTGAAGGACAGTTCACAGCAGTCAATAATATACAGGTAGGTATCTTACGGTAAGTAGATCGACCAAGCTCCTTCCACGCTGGTATCAAGTTCACAATGGGAGGTGATGATCAGGTAAGTTCTCCAGTGAGTGAATGACCACAGCTTCCTCTCCTCTTTCAAGTCGGGGACAGTTCACAACAGTCGATAGGATACAGGTAGGTATCTTACGGTATGTAGGTTAACTGGGTTCCTTTCTCCAGGCTGGTATCAGGTACGCAATGGGAGGTGATGGACAGGTGAGTTCTCCGGTGAGTGGATAGCCACAGCTTCCTCTCCTCCTTTCAAGTGGGAGACAGTTCACAGCAGTCAATAGTATGCAGGTAGGTATCTTACGGTATGTAGGTTAACAGGACTCCTTTCTCCAGCTGGTATCAGGTACACAATGGAAGGTGGATTAGACGGGTGAGTTCTCCGGTGAGTGGATGGCCCCAGCTCCCTCTCCTCTTTTCAAGTGGGAGACAGTTCACAGCAGTCAATAGTATGCAGGTAGGTATCTTACGGTAAGTAGGTTAACAGGGCTCCTTTCTCCAGCTGGTATCGGATACACAATGGAAGGTAGGTTGGACAGGTGAGTTCTCCGGCGAGTGGATGGCCACAGCTTCCTCTCCTCTTTTCAAGTGGGAGACAGTACACAGCAGTCAATAGTGTGCAGGTGGGTATCTTGGGCAGACGAGTGATTCGCACCCGACAGGTGGACTTCAGGGCTGTAGCGAACTCGCAGTCACCGACTGAACTGGACTTCCTCTGGGGTAGACAGAATCATCACTTCACACAACAATATAGTTTTCTCACATGTGTCGTGGGGAAAGACGGGAACTTCACACCATCCAGGTGGGCTTCGGGGCTGCAGCGAACTCACAGTCACGGACTGGGCTGGGCTTTCTCTAGGGCAGACAGAGTCAATACTTCACACAGCCATCTAACGTTCTTACATACGTCGTGGAGAAAACAGGAACTTCACACCATCCAGGTGGGCTTCGGGGCTGCAGCACACTCACAGTCACGGACTGGGCTGGGCTTTCTCTAGGGCAGACAGAGTCAATACTTCACACAGCAATATAATGTTCTCACATGTGTCGCGGAGAAGACAGAAACTTCACTCCATACAGGTGGGCTTCGGGGCTGCAGCGCACTCACAGTCACAGACTGGGCTGGGCTTTCTCTAGGGCAGACAGAGTCAATACTTCACACAGCAATATAATGTTCTCACATGTGTCGCGGAGAAGACAGAAACTTCACTCCATACAGGTGGGCTTCGGGGCTGCAGCGCACTCACAGTCACAGACTGGGCTGGGCTTTCTCTAGGGCAGACAGAGTCAATACTTCACACAGCAATATAATGTTCTCACATGTGTCGCGGAGAAGACAGAAACTTCACTCCATACAGGTGGGCTTCGGGGCTGCAGCGCACTCACAGTCACAGACTGGGCTGGGCTTTCTCTAGGGCAGACAGAGTCAATACTTCACACAGCAATATAATGTTCTCACATGTGTCGCGGAGAAGACAGAAACTTCACTCCATACAGGTGGGCTTCGGGGCTGCAGCGCACTCACAGTCACAGACTGGGCTGGGCTTTCTCTAGGGCAGACAGAGTCAATACTTCACACAGCCATATAACGTTCTTACATATGTCGTGGAGAAAACAGGACTTCACACCAGCTGTCCTTCCCAAACCTTTCCTCAGTTGGACGTACTCGATCTCTCCAAGCTCTGAAGATGTACAATATACCAGCCTGCCTCTTGGGCGAGCGCACGGCAGTTAAAAGCAGACTTTCACACACTCACAGGAATTTTCACTCCAATATGCCACGCGAGGAAAGAGAAGGAACGTCAATTCAAACACTGCAAATCCACTCATTTAGTGTACTTAAGGCCAGCACTCACCCTGGGTCTCGGTTCAAAGAGCGGAGGATCGGCAGTGAGAGGAAGGAGATTTTAAACACTTCTTCATAGGCATAAACTGGATTCGCTTCACCATCCGAACGGGAAGAGGAGATAAGAATGGCAGAGAATCAGTTTAATTCACTCAGTGATATTCATACGGTACACTCCAAGCACTTCAACCCACATCTATCTCAGTATCAAACGTGTGGTAGGAGATTCAATAATCGGTTACTTATCTTCGCTCTTTCATCCAGACGATGCACTTCCCTCTTTCCCTCTCTCTCTCTCCGTCTTCAATTCCTCATACACACGACATTCCTTTTTCCTCGCAACGAGCCCTCAACGACACACTTCAGAGAACACTTCCCAACAGGAGCCAGCCACATCCAAACGGGAACAAAAGCACCACAAGCAGGAGAGGAACAACCCCAACTTTCTCTTCCTCTGACTTTTTATACTCTCATGAGCTAGCGTGGCCCCACTCAAACGCTCAGCGCAAATTACCCACACCTGCTGTCAATCCGCCACTAGTTTCCATAGCGACAGGCACTCACTCGGCTTTGGGACGGTGTTTCACTTCCCAAATCTCAACAGGGACGTTTCTCTAGCGGGGATAGTCCCGGGCTTATTTGTCACCCCGTGACACACACACACTGGAGACGAGGAACAACGAGGAAGACTTGGAGAGGTGACAAAGGAACAGGTAAGTAGCATAGGAGTCCTGAAGGTAAGCACAGCGTTAGTGTCTTGATGCAAACGATACCGGACAATGACTGAGAGTGAGAGAGGTGCTTAAGTGATGGAGGTAATTGCTGGATTGATTACGTGCAGGTGTGTGTGATCAGTACTCAGGAGAGGGAGTGCGCTGTGATTGAGTGAGGTTGGAGTCTGGCGTGATTGTGACAGTACCGACTCTTTTAGCGCTCGTTCAGTAAGTACTTATTGAAATTAAGTGCCTCCTCATTGAGTATGCGGTTTGAGACGCAGCCCAAGAGTCCATGTGGTGTGAGAGTGTGACAGTGTGAAACTGTGTGTGGAAGAAGTAACAGATTTATAAGATAAAACTCCTTTAATTCAATTCAATTCACATTTATTTGTACAGCGTTTTTCACATACACATCATTTCAAAGCAGCTTTACAGAAAATGCAGGAGTCAATATTACAGTTTACAGTGATCTGATATCAGAGCAGACTGTCTAAATTATGCATTTCAGAAGTTCAGAAATGTACATATTCAAAATCACACAGTTTGCTAAAAATGTATTAATTTAAACAATGTAATAAGTAGGCAACTGTCTAAGTTATGTATTTCAGAAATGTACAAATTCAAAATCACAGTTTGCTAAAAATGTTATTATTATTATTATTAACAAATGATTATGAGATTTAGAAAATTGTGTCATTGTTGCGTGTTGATTCACTTTTACAGTGTTTTGACCAACATTAATGTAGGACTGTGTGTGTGTGTGTGTGTGTGTGTGTGTGTGTGTGTGTTTTGAGTGTTTCATACATCAGGTATGAATGTATATTTCATAGATCAGGTTTTATAGCTCATATATGATATTCAATGATAAACAGATTAAAAGGCACCAAAAGCCTGTTGTGTCATATTTGTCATTTACATTAACATGAAACATGTAAGTAAATAAATAAATAAACTAACAAGCAAATAAATTATACATGATGTATAATAATTAATAAATACTTTATATATACAAACATTAAAATCAACAATAAAAATGCAAAAAATTAATGTTTGACAATTAACATTAGTATCAAATGTAATTAACATGAATTAATAAAGTATAATAATGTATCATATATATATATATATATATATATATATATATATATATATATATACTGTATACAGTATATAAAACATTAAAATTAACACGAAAAATAAAAAAAATAATGATAAATAATAATTAACATTAATATGAACATGAATAAATTATGTAATAATTAATGTAAATCATATTTAGGCCTACAAACATTAAAATAATAAAAAATAAACAAAATTAAAAGTCATGTTTAAAAAAAAAAATAATAATAGTCTTAAATCAATTTTGACCTCTTCCAGCACCCATACCAGTTCAATACGCTCATTTGAATGAGGCGAATTCGTGTGTATAAAAACAGTTGAATTGACTGAATGGTTTGCATTGATTTAAACACTTTAAATGCGTAAAAACACAAACCTTTCAGCAGCCGAATCACAACAGACGCAGGAGTGACGCAGACAACAGGCGCAGCCTGATGACATCACACACCCAGACCAAAATAAAAGTCCTGTTCACATGATGCTGTTTTTCTTTTGCATCCCATAAAATATTAATAACTGGCAATGAAAGAGTGTGAGATTCTGTCGAATAAGCAAAACTGTAATGTTTGGGTGCAGAAACCATTTATACCAGATATTACAGTATTAATAAGCAAATAGCTACAAATGTTGTTAACAAGTTAAATATACATGTTAAAATAGAGTATGAATTAATAAAGAAAAGTTCATATTATGTGTCATTGTGGGATTGGCAATATGACCAAAATCATACTTCAAGATAAGACATTTTATCAATAACAGCAGGTCTGTAATTCAGTTCTGTTCAGGAGGAGGTTTATTTAAAGTAAACTGGATTATATTACAGTAATTGATCGTGTTTACAGTATGATCAGTTTCTATAGAGAATCATGAGATCCTTCATTCACACAGGAATTGATCAACAAACTGTGATAATGATTCATTCTCTTGAATATGTCTTATTTTCACAGCAATAGAGAGACAAAATAAAAGAGAGAGAAAACAAAGATAATAATAAAAAGATAAAGATCAATCCAGAAACCCCCACTAACAGGTTTAGTACAGTACACAATATATTACAGCAGAAGCGTCTTTAATAACACACACATAACCCAAAGCAGAGGAATCATGTTTTGAACAGATCCGAGAAGTTCAGATAAAACATCTCTGAATGTCTTAAACTGAGTTTAGAGTTGAAAGTCTAGTTTTGCTCGTATCATCCAGACATGTTTCAGTGAGTCTCATTGTGTCTCATATTTCCTCTCTCTTCTCTGTGTATCATTGTCTGTTTCTCTTTATTTCACTGACAGAAGTTCAGCTGTGTTATTAATGTAATGAAGAGACAATAAGAGACTCTAGAACATCTCAGTGTCACTGATTTATCATGCAGCTCAAAGCATTATGGGTAGAATCTCTCATCAGTCTATTCTCATTCAGCAACACAGTTTCACTGATGATCCAGGATAATAAAACCTAAACCCAGGATAGAGTGTGTGTGTGAATGTGGTCTGGACTGTGTGTATGAGGCTCAGTGTGTCAGAGACGCTGTAGAAGGACAGAGTTCCTGCACTGTGATCCACACACACTCCTACTCTCCTCACTCCTGTTCTCCTGCTGATGGGCTCTACAGGGAGTTCAGTCTCTATGTTATTGTGTGTGAATGAGTAACTGGAGGAAAAGCAGATCAAACTCCAGGACTGATCATTAAATCCAAACACACACTCATGACCCGATCCCTTCCTGCTGATGCTCTTATATGACACTGATATACACACATATCCTCTCCACTCAATCTCCCAGTAACAGCGTCCACACACACTCTCTCTACACAACACCTGACGCACACCATCAAATCTGTCTGGATGATCAGGATACGGCTGAAGCTCTGTGCCAGTGAATGTAATCTCTCTGTTCTCCTCAGACAGAAGGAGGCTTTTACTCACTGTGTTCGGATCCAGAGTGAACTGATGAGAATCTGATGGAGAGAAAACACATCAGTGAATTACAGAAACTTTCTATCTTGAGTCTTCATTTCAGATCTGACTCGTTCATTTAGGATTGTAAGCAACCAATGATAATAAAGCACTAAATAAATATTATTCTGTAACAGCTTTTGTCCTGAATGAGGTTCTGACTGAAATCGCCATGGTTACCAAACAGAAATGATAGGATTCTTATGTTCAAATATTTCTGTAATCAGGAATTATGAAACTGTCTGATCTTTTACAGTTTTTTTTTAATTGCTTTGCCACAATTTTCACAAGCAAGTATTACGGTTGTATGTGTGTGTGATTGAGTGTGTGTGCGAGAGAGAGAGAGAGAGAGAGAGAGAGAGAGAATGTGTGTTAGAGAGTGTGTGTGTGTGTGTGTGTGTGTGTGTGTGTGTGAGAGAGAGAGAGAGAGAGAGAGAGAGAGATAATGTGTGTGTCTAAAGAAAACTGTTGACTATCAATCAGTTTGGGGTTGCCAGTGGGGGACTAGTTCACCACAAATGTCTGGTTAGAGACATGAAGAAGCAGCAGAAAGTTTTCTTTGCAGCTTTATTTTCTCCACAACAATTCCATATGCTTCAATAAAGGTTTAGCACATAAGTGCAGATGAGAACATTTGTGAGGCCATGAGTATGGGTGTGGTCTAAAACAAAGCATACAATATATATATATCAATATAACATAACAAAAACAATAACAAGATAAATACATACAAGGAGATGTAGCAGAAATGCTTCCATGAAACATAAGCAACATCATGTGAACACAAATGAATCCCTACTTCTATGTGAAGCATTCCCAAACAAGGAGCAGACAAAACAGCACCAAACAAACAAATACATTTCATCAAACAGTCAACATGAGTTGAAATACATAAACCAACTTACTTGTATTCTATACGCACACATCAAATGGCAAGAAAGCATAGAGTCTGTTTGCTACACTCACCCCATATGCAGAGCTATTTACTACAAATGCTAAATAATGCCACCTGCTGGAGATGGGCGGAGCCTAGTGTCTTCACGTTGCTGCTTTGACAGCGTTCTCTGAGATTGGCTGATTGCCAGAGCAAGTCTCACACTCAATACAAAATTTACAATGGGCCTTTTTAACAGCCGCCCCCAGATTTCTAAAGAATGAGGAAATCTGCCCATAAAAAAAAAAAGGTCAAAGTCCAATTTTAGTCTGGAATCTTAGGCAGCTGTATAACCTTAGCCACAGGTCGCACATAAACCTTGTCCTTAATTCTCACTTCAACAGTCCTGACTTTATTATCCACCCCAGGGAATACTTGTGAGATCTGACCAGTGGGCCACAGGGCCCTGGGAAATTGAGGGTCCACAATCATAACTGTAGTTCCAACCTTGATATCGGGTGACTCTCGTTGCCATTTGCTACGAGTTTGAAGGCCAGGTAAATAGAACTTGATAAACCGCTTCCAAAAGTGATCTGATAGGACTTGGCTATGACGCCAACGACGTCGACTCAGTATTTCACTTTGAGGGTATATCACTTGAGGAAGGGACGAATCAGGGCGCCCCATAAGGAGCAAATTAGGAGTGATAGGAATTGGATCAGAGGCATTCGAGGAGGTATACCCCAGGGGTTTAGAATTTAAGATCCCTTCGATCTCAATGAGTGTAGTGAGAAGAGTTTCCTCGGGTATAGACTGAATTCCCAGAGTGACCTGTAGAGCTTGTTTCAGGGAACAAATCTCCCTTTCCCAACATCCACCAAAGTGTGGAGCATGAGGTGGGTTGAAACGGAAGATAATCTGCTGGCAAGCTGTTTCTGAAGCTCTGGAACTAGTTCGCCAAATGCCTGTTGTAGCTCCCTTTCCCCTCCTTTAAAATTCGTACCTTGATCACATAAAACTTCCAAAGGCTTCCCACTTCGGGCTATAAAACGCCTAAGGGCCATAAGGAAGGAGTCTGTATCAAGTCTTGGAAGGAGGTCGATGTACACCGCACGAGTAGTCATGCACTTGAACAAAATACCCCAGCGCTTCTCATTTCTCTGTCCAATTTTTACTATGTATGGCCCGAAACAGTCAATACCAGTAGAATAAAATGCGGGTTTAAAAAGACGTAGTCTGGCTGGAGGCAGATCTGCCATTCTGGGTATCTGTGGCTTTTTACGAAGCTTCTGACACTCTAAACAATCCTTGCGCTGATAATGTCGGATTGCTTCCCTACCCCGAAGGATCCAGTATTTTCTACGCATTTCTGCCAGTACTCTCTCAGGTCCTGGGTGAAGCAGCTTTGCATCATAGTCTTTAATAAGAAGGTTAGTGACATGATGATGGGAATCAAGCACAATAGGATGCATCAACTCAGGCTCAATCTCTTCACAGCAGCGAAGACGACCTCCTACCCTAAGGAGGTGACTTACACAGTCAAGTTCGGGAGCAAGGCTAAGGAGCCGACTGTTGCTATTCAGTTGTTTCCCCGCTGTAAGTAGTGCCATATCGGAGGGAAAGCTTTCCCATTGGGCTTGTTGAAGGATAGCCATCTCAGCTTGTTGAAAGTCTTCAGCTGATAGATTGGCCCCATCCTCCCTGAGAGATTCTGCGATGGCTGTCAGTAATTCTTGAAAGGTCAGAAATTTGCTTAGATCGGGCATGGACAAGCGATGTGCAGTATTAGTCAGACCACAGAATGTAGAATTTCTTAGTTCATCACTGTCAATAAAAGAGGATGGGGGTATAACCTGCCACTGATCAGGTGAAAGATGAAGGAATGGGGGACCTGTATTCCAATGACTTTGTGGCCCTAGATCTGCCAGCCTTTTCCCTCGGGTGATATCATCTGCCGGGTTGCTATCTGTAGCCACATAGCGCCACTAACAGTGGCTGGTAAGGTCCTGAATCTCTGTCACCCTTGTACCAACGAAAACCTTGAATCGACAGGATTCGGATCTAATCCAGGTCAAAACAGTGGTGGAATCAGTCCAAATGAAAACTTGTCGAATAGGCAAAGTAAATTCCTTCAAAAGGGTCTTAGCCAACTGCGCACCTGTCAGGGCTACACATAGTTCTAGACGAGGTATTGACAGCCGTTTCTTAGGAGCCACTCTTGATCTGGCCACTATGAATGTAATCTCCACTTCTGACTATGAAGATATGGATATCTCGCTGGCTGAAAAGATCATCCTTCAGTGCAGTACAATAGCATCTGGGTAAGACTATCTTTTGTAAGTCACTAAGCTCCTCTGCCCATCTGTTCCAAGCATTCATCAGATCTTCTGGTAACCTGGGATCATCCCAATCTCTCCTTTTGTCCCATAGTCGCTGCACAATCACCTTGGCACGTGTGGTGTACGGGATGATGTAGCCAAGAGGATCATATTGACTGGCAAGCACCTTATATATATTGCGCATAGTAACTTCTTGGTACTTTACAGCACGGAGCTTATAGGACAAAGTATCAGTTTGACAGTTACATTGCAATCCAAGCACTGATTCATGGTTTGAGGCATTACTCTTGAATATCAATTGCTCAGCCCTGTCCGATCTGGATGCTGCTGGTAAGTGACTGATGGTGGAAGGCGCATTACTGGCCCATTGCCTGAGTTCGAATCCTCCGTCTGCCAAGGTACTCTGCAACTGGTCTACCATGAGCTTTGCTTCATCGACCAAGGGCAGACTTTGCAGGTAATTGTCTACATAAAATGCCTTCAGTACAGCATCATGTATCTTATCACCAGGCTGACTATTTTCCAAGACATGCTTCTGTAAGGCAAAGACGGCGCAACATGGGCTGCTAGTGGTCCCAAAGGGGAGAACTTGCCATTCAAAAACTCTGGCCTGAACTTCTCTTTCTTGGTCTCTCCATAAGAAACGGAGAAGGGGTCGATCTTCAGGAAGGAGTCTTATCTGGTGGAACATTCCTTTGATGTCGCTACTGATAGCGATAGAATGTTCTCTGAATCTTAGTAGCACAGCCAGTAAGGAGGAAGTCAGGGTAGGTCCTGGAAGTAACAGTTCATTGAGGTTGTTTCCTTGAAACTGGAATGAACAGTTGAAAACTACTCTATGTTTCCCATTATGTTCAACCATATGGTGTGGGATATACCAACTTACTGGAGTGTCTTCAGCTCCTGACTGTAGTTCAGCAATGTAACCTGCCTGCTCCAGTCGTTTAATCTCAGCCTGGTAGATCAAGGAGACTTACTGAGGCGACGCTCTAGGCTTCTTAGATGAGGCATTACCGCTGCTTTGGGTGCATGAAGAGAGGGCATATTTTGAACTCTGAGCAGTGGGGTAGCATATCGCTGAATCCCATCGACTTGAACTCTGACAGTTTTTTGTTCCAGTAGTTTTAATGACTGCTGGTCGTGTACTGATCTAGTACTTGTCTTCTCATCCCTCCAAGGAAGGACATCCATTTGCCAGAGTCGTTCAACTTGTTCATGCAAAGTAACAGAAGGTGACAAACTTGTGAACAGACATTGTTGCTCTGTGAGGCTGTGTTGCAGAGCCTGAACTGGTCCTTGCAAAGTCCATCCAAGGAGAGTTCTAATCGCTGCAGGACCTTCTGGTGGGCCCAAGCGAACTGGTTCGACTGGAGCAATTAAATGAGGGTAGTCTGATCCAATGAGCAAAACTGGATGAGCAGTTTTAATCTCTTGGAGGGGAAGTCCTTTAAGGTGACGGTACCTTTTCCGTAAAGCCTTAACAGGATGACAGTGCACTCCAAGCCCCAGCTCTGGCGCAGTGAAAGCTCCGCTGATTGTATATACCTTGTCTGGCTGACAGGCTGGTGACAGGTTGAAGGATACAGCCGCCCCATGCAGGACCTTTAACTCTTGTCTGACTGTGCGCAGGGGCAGGTCCTCCGGCTTACCTTTCAATTTCAGCTGGCTAGCTGCAGTGTGTAGTAAAATGCTCCTTTCGGAGCCATCATCAAGAATGGCGTAAGCTTTCATGGATCGATCTCCATTTCTCAGAACGACTTTACATACTTTCAACAGTACCTTCCGACTTCCTGGGGGCTTGTCAATGAATAGTACATCGTTGGCGGCCTCCCCTCTGATAGGGCTAGCAGATGGGTCCTCTCTTTCTACTGTTCTCTCCTTGCTCCGTACATTAATTTCGTGAAGAACAAGTAAGTGACGCCCATTACATGCCTTACAGCGCATCTTAAGATTACACTCTGATGATCTATGGCCCCGTCCACAGCGCCAGCATCTGTTGTGGCCCTTAATCCAATCTTGCCTCTGAAATTTGGAGAGTTGAGAGAAATTGGTACAGTTATTCAATGAGTGTTTGTTATTATCACAGTAAGGGCAGTAAGGTTTTGCCATGGTGGTCTTAACTGTGACAAGTGATGGAGATGCTGAAGGGTATTTCTCAGTGCCAAGTAGAACTTCGGTCCCTTTGTGGAATGATTTGGTCTTCCTTGGTGGGTCGTCCCAGGATGACCTTGTCGAGTACCCTCTACCAGAGTAGCTTGCATATTTTGTGGAATCTTCTTGCACTTGGATTTCATATTCTAACCAGTCTGAGAAATCAAGGAGGGTAGGAATCTTTACATCTAATGGATAGATGAATCTTCTGAAACTGCTTCGCAGATCATGTGGCAATTTACCCAGAAGTCTGGACACATGAGATCCACATTTTAATTCTACTTTACCAGGCTTACCTAGTTGTCGCAACATTCCCACCAAGGATCTCACCCTCAGAGCATACATTCGGAAGGTTCTGATATCTCCAGTGTTGATGCTTGGTCCCTCCATCAATTCCACTATTCGCTGCAACGCCATCTGATGTGGCTGACCATACTGCTTATTGAGGGCACCCATGGTTTTGGTATAAGGATGACGTGAACTGCTGTAAGATTCAGCAATTAGCTGAGCTTCTTCAAGCTTGAGATGTTCTAGCAGAATATGGAATTTGAAGTGCTCTGTGGAATCAACTGGCAGAATGTTTTCCAAAGCAATCTTAAGCCGTGCAAACTCTCTGGGGTTTGGGTGAATCAGGTCAGGAATCACAGGAGTAGGTCCACGATATACTCTTTCTTGCTCAACCAATAAACTTGGAGAGTGGTGGTGCCTTCTACTCCTAGATGATAACTCTCTAGACCAGTACCTGCCCCACGAAGGTCCAGAGTAATTGAGCCGGTATCAAATGCAAAAAATGCCCAGGCATCTTATGAAGCATTACAAGATCGTAGAACAGCGGAAAGTTCGGAAAGCTCAGAGGATTCAAGCAGTCAAGAAAGTCATTCCTCTTCTGTTGATGATGGCATGAGAAACCTGCGTCTGTGCTCATCCAGGCACCAAAAGGTTAACACCAGTCCACCGATTGACAGACAGATCAATAGGAGTCAAGATGGAAGACCTGAGGTCAACATGGTTCCAAGAAGTCATGTCCGATCGCGGTCTTGGGTCTTTGATGAACCAGATACAGGAAGTGGAGATAATATCTGAGGAAATTGTGACTGCTGATTTCGCCAATTTAGCAATTCTTTCACCTCTTCTTCCAATTGAGACATCTGTGACGTGAACTTAGTGTTGGCCTGCTTAAGATCATCTCTTTCCTCATTCAGCTGCTGAACTGTGACAATCAGGTCTCGGTGGAGTTTCCTTAAATCAGCATTCTCATCCCGCAGGGCTTCCATTTGCTGGTCCCACTGATCTGTTATATACCACCGTTGTGGACTGTGATAATCACTATGATGTACTGGTGCCTGTGGGGTGTCCATCCTGACATCCTTGTCGACAGATGCAGCACAAGAAGATTTGTGAGAATAGTTGGGTGGTGATAAGGATCTATGTAGGTTATAACCAGTCAAATCATAATCCTGCAAATGTGCTGGAAAAGACGATTGTCTCCTGGGCCGCACAACAGGGACTTCAGCTGATATCTGCTTCTCCATAACTGTGGAAAACTCTTGCTCCGGCTCGAAGGACCATAAAGAAAACTGTTGACTATCAATCAGTTTGGGGTTGCCAGTGGGGGACTAGTTCACCACAGATGTCCGGTTAGAGACATGAAGAAGCAGCAGAAAGTTTTCTTTGCAGCTTTATTTTCTCCACAACAATTCCATATGCTTCAATAAAGGTTTAGCACATAAGTGCAGATGAGAACATTCGTGAGGCCATGAGTATGGGTGTGGTCTAAAACAAAGCATACAATATATATATATCAATATAACATAACAAAAACAATTCAATAACAAGATAAATACATACAAGGAGATATAGCAGAAATGCTTCCATGAAACATAAGCAACATCATGTGAACACAAATGAATCCCTACTTCTATGTGAAGCATTCCCAAACAAGGAGCAGACAAAACGGCACCAAACAAACAAATACATTTCATCAAACAGTTAACATGAGTTGAAATACATAAACCAACTAAAGCCTGGTTCACACGGCAGGATAATTAGGCCGATTTTAGCCCCGATTCACCCCTTCCGACAATCTTAAGGATGCTCCGATTATCGTAAAATAATCTGATCAGATATTCCTGCCGTGTGTGGTGTGTTAAGACTGCTCTCGTCTGCTCGGAAGGACGTCAGGACCGCTCCGATCTCAAATCGGGGATATCCAACATGTTGGATTTATTTGGCCCGATTTCTTCTTGTGTGTGGTGTCCCCAGGGGACAAACGAGCACGCAGCCTGTGGACTGTGGAGTGTAGCCAATCAGAAAGCGAGGTGACGAGGCGGCAAGGAAGCACCGGGAAACATAATCAAAACAGCCGGCGGCATGGCACACCAGAAAGTCCGGTGGACGTCGGAGATCATCGCCTTTTCTTTTGATAACATTTTTTTTTTCGTTTAAAAACAAACTACAAACTATTGCCACTGCATCCTCTTCGTCCGCCATGATTGTTTACTCTGAAGTCACGTTTGATCTCGAGGTATTTTGCGAGATTTCCCGTCTGACCTGGGAATGCTCGGGAGTCAAATCGGTTTGTGTGTGATGTGTTGATTTTGCCGTACGACCAAAACTGTTAGACCCATGATTTTTTTATCCCCGTGTGTGGGGTCTCTCAGGTTTGGAAAATCGTCCGACAATTTTAAAATCGGCCCGTGTGAACCAGGCTTTACTTGTATTCTATACGCACACGCACACATCAATGGCAAGAAAGCATAGAGTCTGTTTGCTACACTCACCCCATGCAGAGCTATTTACTACAAATGCTAATCAATGCCACCTGCTGGAGATGGGCTGAGCCTAGTGTCTTCACGTTGCTGCTTTGACAGCGTGCTCTGAGATTGGCTGATTGCCAGAGCAAGTCTCACACTCAATACAAAATTTACAATGGGCCTTTTTAACAGTGTCAGTGTGTGTGTGTGTGTGTGAGAGAAAGATAGAGAGAGAGTGTGTGTGTGTGTCTGTGAGAGAGATTTTTTAGATTTTTAAACACCTTTAATTACAATAAGCAAACCTTCAATTATCAACATTTAAAACAAACATCAATCAGTAAAAAACAAATTTTGTTTTAAATAAGAAAAAATAATTCATCATTAACAATTTCGCACAATATCCCTTTATAACACCAAATTATTTCAAACTTTATAAGATCATCCATTGCTTTATAATAATTAAAATCTATTAGGATTCTAGATTTGACAGAATTACCAAACACAGCTTCTAAACTATTACATACACCTTGATCAACTTTCTCCTTTCTTGTAATGTAAATCGCCATCTTCGCCTGGCCCAAAATAAAATTAAACACCTGACATTGATACTTCCGGCTCTGGGAATATTTGAAACCACAAATAAACGTCTTCATTGAAAAACACTCATTAAAACATTTAAAAATGTTGCTTAAAACAAAAAATAATGGTTTCAACCTTGAACACTGCATGAATGCATGAAATACAGTTTCCCTTTGCAAACAGAAAGGACAATTCTGAACAACATCAGGATTAATTACCGAAACAAAAGCGTTCACAGCAATAGCCCCATATAACAATCTCCATTGCAAGTCCCCAATTCTCTTGGGCAATGGTGACTTATACAATACTCTCCACTCAGGCTTTTCATCCTCTTCTAACTGAAGTACATTACGCCATGGCGTGTCAATTCTTTTATCCAACGCCTTCTTATTAAACACTTTGACACAGATCTTATAACACTCCTTGCCAGATGAACAATCTATGCCTATTACAGTCAAATCTTTGACTTTTAAAAAAGTGCTCTCACAATCACCCATCACGGGAGTTAAATACAAATTGGGAAATGGATCACTACAATCCGGGTTAATAATCCCCAAAGAATGGTCTGTTAACAATTTCAACTCGTTTTCATTAAGGGCTGACCTCCATTTGTCTAGTACTCTAGCAACCAAACGGGTAGACCTAACCCCCAGCTGTCCAGTCATTGAATTCACATCTTTAAAATCTGCTCCTGCTATCCGTTGTGCATGTCCAATAGTTAAAATTCCAGAGTTGATAAGATTCTCTTCTGTCACAGAGTAACCCAGTTCATTGGACAGATCCAAGCGTGAGCCAAAAATGAATGGCTCTTGCAGCAACCAGTACAAGGAATTTACCGTCCTTCTCTTTGGTACTTCAAACAAAGACCAAACTTTAAAAAGATTCCGATAAAAAACAGGAAACTTGGAGAGTTTTAGCTTTTGAGGATCCATCCAAAATAAGGCTTTATCCAGCCCCAGTCCTTCAAACTCTCTCAGTAAAGAGAAAGCTACAATCCTCCAGTTTGCATTTGAGTCCTTTAAAAGTCTTTGTATGAATTGAATTCGGAAAGCTGCTATTCGACTCTGTAGATGTACTAGTCCATGACCTCCTTCATCCTTAGGAAGGTACAGCACATGTTTCGGCACCCAATGCAGCTTATCCCAGAAAAAGTCTATTAGGATTGACTGGATCTTGTTTAAAAAGTCCGCTGGGGGGTCTACACAAATCAGACGATGCCAGAGAGCGGAGGCAACCAAATTGTTAATTATCAGTATTCGCCCCTTATAAGACATTTTTGGGAGTAAAAACCTCCACTTATTTAAGCGCCCTTTTACTTTTTCAATAACATCTTCAAAATTTTTCTTAACAAAATTCTCATTTCCCAAAAACACTCCCAAATACTTAAAACCATCCCTGGTCCATTTCAGACCAGCTGGAAGAATGGGCTCACCACGTAACCAACTCCCAACACTTATGGCTTTACTTTTTTGCCAATTCACTTTTGCAGAAGAAACACTTTTAAACTCTTCCAATAATCGCAACATCATGTTCACATCATTTTGATCTTTAATTAAAACCACCACATCATCAGCGTAAGCTGATAATTTAACAGTATGGGTGGAATTTGGCATAATCACACCTGACATCTCTGCTCTTAACTTGTTCAAAAGAGGTTCTAAGGCTAATGTATACAGCATTCCAGATAGTGCACAGCCTTGTCTAACCCCTCTTAAAACCTTAAAAGGAGAGCATAAGTCACCATTTAATTTCAACATACTCTCAACGTCACAATACAAAGCTTTAATCATCAATATAAAACTAGGACTAAAACCGAAAGCTTCAAAAACACTCCACAAGTAATTGTGCTCGACTCTATCAAAAGCTTTTTCCTGGTCGACTGAAATTAAACCAAAATCTGAAAAAGTCTTGCCATTATCTAAAATATCTCTTATAAAAGAAATGTTATCAAAGATTTTCCTACCAGGCACACAATATGTCTGATCAGAATGAATAATTTGATCTAAAACTTCTCCTAAACTATTCGCCAAGACTTTCGAAAGTATTTTATAGTCGTTGCACAATAAACTCACAGGCCTCCAATTCTTAATCTCACTTAAATCTCCCTTTTTCGGGAGCAACGTAATGATTGCTCTACGGCAGCTTTTTGGCAACAGTCCATCCATTAAACTCTGATTAAAAACTTCTAGTAGATCTGGACCTACCTCTGCCCAAAAGACTTTATAAAAATCTACTGAAATGCCATCAATCCCGGGCGTCTTTCCGTTTTCCATACTTTTAAGAGCTCTCTCCAGTTCTTCCATCGACAGTGCTTTGTTAATTCCGGTATTAGCCTCTTCAGATACTTGTGGCATATTTTCAAGAAAAACATTATTCAGGCCTTGTATACCCAACAATTCACTCTTATATAAATCCTCATAAAATTGAACAGCTCTATTCCGAATCTCTAAAGGATTGCGCAAAAGGACCCCCGTTTCTGAGCGCAGAGCATGAATAAATCTATTCTGCCCATTTTTCCTCTCCAAGTTAAAAAAGAATTTTGAAGGTGCATCCATAGATTCAATACTCTGAAAACGTGATCTAATTATTGCACCCTGTGTAGATAAATCTAACAATTCAGTCAAAGAAGCTTTCTTTTTTTTAAAAGACTCTAAATGGGTTCCATTTTTTGTCAACTCAAAGAGTTCTTGGAGTTTAACTAAATCTTCTTCTAGCTTTTTAATGGACCCAAATCTATCTCGTGTGACGTTGAGAGTATATTGTTGACAGAGTTGTTTAATCTGAGCTTTTACAAACTCCCACCATTGTTGTAAGGTTTGAAAAGAAGACTTCATGGATTTTGCATTAACCCAAAAAAACTTAAAAACATCAATAAAATGTTTATCACATAACAATGTATTATTAAAATGCCAATAGGCACTTCTCGGCTTTACACAATCAACAAACATCTCACAATTTACCAAGCTGTGATCAGAAAATCCAACTGGACATATTGAACAATCTTTAAAAAAATTCAATTGATGCTTGAAACCATAAAATCGATCTAATCTTGCCAATGATAACTTATTTTCATATGCATGTACCCAAGTATACTGTCTTTGTGTATAATGAAAATTTCTCCAGATATCAATGATATCATGAGACTTCATTAACTGAACTAACCTCCTACGAGACTGCATGTGTGGCTCAACATGATTCCTATCTAAAACATTTTCAGTACAATTAAAATCTCCCCCCAATAATAACAAACTCTCTGGATCACAATCACTTAAAGTTTTGCACAGAGTGTTTAAAAACAGCATTCTTTCAATTGCAGCGTTTGGAACATAAACACAAATGAATACAAAAGAAAAATTGTTTTCATAAAAAGCTTTGACTTTTAAAAGTCTACCTTTAATTATTTCAT
>CM040769.1:47305876-47338376 GCA_022829085.1 Abramis brama | reverse complement strand
CTCAGAAACAAAACACCAAAACACTTCACAAGTCTCTGCTTTTCGTCGAGTTTGAAAGACACGCCGTGAGCTTACATTGGATTTAGGCTACCTCAGAAGAAGAAGAACGCGATTTGAAGACAAGAAAGATGTAAGGTAAGAAATTCTTACATATTAGTTTGTTATTGTTGCATAAATTTCACATTGCAGTTGAACTGTTGCTAGATATATGGTGAATATTATAATATTTAGACCCGTGTTTACTGTTACTGTGTTTGTGGATATCTGCTCAAATGTAGATATGTATATGGTAACCATAATGTTTTATATTTGAGCGCGATCGCGTTTGAATGTATCATATTTTGGATCACGATCGCGTTTGAAAAGCACCAAATGGCTTCATGTTTTTACTATTATCTCATTTCATATCATCATAACGAATGGAAACATTTGAAGTAACATTATAATCAATATATTTTTCTCTAGCTTAGTTGTTACTGAAATATTTTGGAAGATTTATAGGCTGCTATAGGTTATTGTTATTATTATTTTACTTTATGCAGCACTGCGCATAGCCTATGCCTACAAGGCACAACAAACCTGGTGTTCATTATATTATATATTGTTGGAAACATTTATGTGTGTGTGTGTGTATTCTGTGAATTTTAAAAAGCAATTTTAACCAGAAAAATCAAATATTTATTCCCAAAATCGTGCAGGCCTTTCTCTTGATATCAGTATGTTCACTTTTTTTTTCTTTCAGGGCCCAGATGCCACTCCTGCTGACTTCAACATTCACATGAGCCTCTGTACATGAACATGGTAAAGTGAAAATCAAACACCTTGGAAATGAAAGGTATGTACAATGTTTTTAGGAATGGCACAAAGGTCTCTGTCTTTGGATAATTGTTTTCAATGAGTGCTTTTTTGTCATTTGTTGTGTATCTTTGGATTATGTCGTGTTGTAAATAAATCCAAAAAATCTAAAAGCCATTATTTTTTAAATCTCCTCATTCTTTGTGCAAGGTTGCTCAGAATGATAGGGCCTGATAGCTCCGAATAGGGCCGTTAGGGGAGGGTCTTTGTCTTTCTCAGGTGTGAAAAGCTTACATATTAATGAGCTCCCGCATAAAGCTTTTACACACAAGTCGTAAAAATTTTAAATCAATATATTGTCTTATCTGAATGAGCAGTCAGGGTGATTTTCACATAGTTTTAGAGCAAATATTCTAGGCTGCGTCATACAATTTTCAAAAGTCTTGTGAAGAAATAATTAGTATGGGTTTCATGACCTTATTTCAGTGATAATTTTTTTTTGTATTTTCACAAACCACGCATAAATGTCATTATCTCAAAACAACAAACTTTTACACACATGCTGCTGATATATTATTGTAGCAGAGTTTGTGCTGAATACAGTGTAGACTTTAGCCATGAAAATGTCACAAGTAACAGAAATAAGCACAAATGTCAGAGCATGTCAGAACACCTCCAGGGCCCAGAAAACAGCTCAGACCCCAGAGGGTTAAGAAGCTTGCTGTATTTTTGTGTAATTAATTAGAGAAAGTACACTGCCATCTTACTCCGAGGAAAGTGACTTGAACGCGGTGCCGTCGTAAACATGAACTTCCCACAACTTATTTTAAACAATGGAGATTTAGTTCACATTTACTTTCTGATAACAACTTCAAATATTTCCTCACATCTCATTTAAATATATATTTTGAAATAAATGACAATATTTCTATTAGCAGCATCACACTGTGGGAGGCATTCAAAGCTTATATCCATGGACAAATAACTGCATGTGTGTCAGTCGAGGAGATCTGAGAATGTCAGGATGGCAGAAATATCTGACCAACTTTCTAAACTGCATCTCCAATATTCTCTGACCCCTTCACCCACAATTTATTTTAAAAAAACCTCTCCAATTTCATTCAAAGTATAGCTTACTTCTAACTCACAAAGTTGAAAAGCAATTGTTGAGTGTTAGGCAGCATTTTTTTTGGTGAAAAAGCTGGCAAATCACTTGCTTTTTCAATCTCGAACTGTCTGTGCATCTAGACTGGTCCCTAAAATTAAATCTTCTAACGGTGAAAGTTCCGACCCGGAGGAAATTAATTTCAAAATACTATTCTAATCATTATTCCTCAGAATGTAACTCAAAATTTTGGAATGGCCCAAACATTTTGATCAACTAATATTCCCCTGCGTTAACGATGGCTCCACAAATGATTTGGACAGGCCTGTGTCTATCACAGAAGTACAAGAGGCAATTCATTCACTTCAGAATGGCAAATCTCCTGGCCCTGATGACTTTACCATCGTATTTTATACGTGAATAATAAAGTGAATAATTTATTTTTGTAGGAAAATCATGGAAATGTTTTTTTGTTATATTTTTTGTAAATGTTTTTTTTGTAAATTGCACACCTTATAATGTTCGTCAGCCAATCAGAATGAAGCATTCAACAGCCCGTAGCATAACTAGAGCTAAACCTCTGTAAATTCTCAATAAGAACGTTTGTAAATGTAGTAATGTGAGTAATAAGTGAAGATTGAAATGCTGTTTTTGGAGTTGTTTAATCAACTCTTCATGCTCTACATACTTGAGTTTATCCAGTCTGTAGTTTGGATCCTCCAGTTTATCAGTGAGCAGCTTGACTCCTGAATCTCTTGGGTGATTGTAGCTCAGATCCAGCTCTCTCAGGTGTGAGGGGTTTGAACTCAGAGCTGAAGACACATAACCACAGCCTTCCTCTGTCACCATACAGCCAGACAATCTACAAAGACATACAGCAACAGTCCACATGACATTAGTTTGGCAATCAGACGTTACTATCACACACTGATCTTGGCTACGTTTGAATCTAAGAATAAATATATATATTTGTTTTTTCAAAATTACTTTATTTTGAATTGAAAATATATAATTTACATTTAGACAAGAAACATTAACAGTCATACAAATAACAGTGAATGTGTGCATATTTCAAAATAAATTATTATTTGCAAGTATTTCAAATGCATTAATTTACAATGAATTATAGTTGCTACTTGCTAATAAATTCTTAATTTCCCTTAAATTTCTTAAAAAAATTTTTTTTTTTAAATCTGTTTATTGAACTTTTACAATAATACCAGGATACATATACAGGAGAATAGTGAAAAATATATGAAGCTCATAACATCTCTCAGCCAGTCATCAAAAGATGGAGGGAGATTTTGTTTCCATAGCAGAACGATGCGCTGTCTAGCTGATAATGTTGAGAAGGCAAAAGCCTTTGCAGCATTTCCAGACAAGCCAGTGACATTTGGAGAAAGTCCAAAAAGTGCAACCAAAGGGCAAGGCTCAATCTGTCTCTTTGTCACTAATATGATAGCCAAAAAGAAGTTAAGGATGGACATAACCAAAACATATGTAATAAATCAGCAGGGTCCTGATGGCAACGATCACAGAGATTACTTATTACTTAATTACTTATTACTAATCTCCTAATTAAATATTACTTGTGGACCTGATGTTATCAGCTGCAGGACACTAAAGGTATGTGCTGATCAGTAGGCACAGCCCTTTCATAGGTTGTTCCCGCTGTCACTAGACACAGGTGTCGTTCCCGGTTTATGGAAACAATCCCTAATACCCCTTTTCCACCAACAAGAACCAGGTGCTGGTTCGGAGCTAGAGCTAGTGCCGGTTCGGAGTTGGTTCGACTGACGAGCCTCCAAAGAACCGGTTTGCTTTTCCACAGGCTAAAAGAGCCAGCGCAAAACCAGGTCTTACGTCACAGCTACGTCTCATCTTTCCCAGCAACGTTAGCGCGGCGGCACCAAACACAAACACATCATCAACAATGGCGGACGTTGCTTTGCTATTGATGTTCATGGCTTTGCGGACCTACATCGGCATCCAAACACGGCGGATCCAACGTGTTCGCGCGGCTCGCCATTATTTGTACAGACGGAGATTACAAGCGAGAGTAACAGTATGTACATAACATTTATTTTTAACAATAAGATGCCGACTATAGCCTTAGATTTATATTTTAGCCTTAGCATGTTGCTAACCTCCTAGCATCGACTTTGCTGATAATCGATCACATTGTAGTTAAATAAATATGTATTAAGCATTGGTTGAATAAGTATAATGACGCCGTTTTGTAAAAACTGTATGTAACGTTATGTTACAAGCAAAAACCACTCACAGTAATAAAACTAGATAATCTGCAGAAAAAATGTGACCAGTGTCAGTGTTGTTTTATTATAGGCTTTATTATTATTATTAAAAATTGCAACAGATGTAATGTGTAGCCTATTAAAAAAAATGTCCAAATTTAGATTTATACATGGTTTTCACTGGACAGGAAGGCTATGAAAATAAGTTGTCTGAAAACACAATGAACCTAAAAAGACTGAATAAAACCTTATAAATAAAGTAGCCCTGTCTTATAAGTAGTACTTATAGATGAATTAATAAATGCTTCACTGTTACAGCTCAACTGTTTTTATAGTATTTATACTGCACTGTATACTTTATAGAAAATATACATATTGCCCATAAATGAAACTTATATATATATATTTATTTATTTATCTTTACAGGCAATCTTGCAGCTGAAGGCAAGGCGGAGGTCACCAGTAATATGGGCATACCCACGATCTGACAACTGGTGGGACACAATTGTTCCGGATTTCACCCCGTTACAATTCATGAAGAATTTCCGCGTATCCCCAGAATCGTTTGAGTACATCTGCAGTCAGGTCAAGCATGCCATGGGGAGAAGAAACACAAACTACCGTGTGTGTGTCCCAATCCGAAAGCGTGTGGCAATTGCCATTTGGAAACTCGCCACAGGTGTTGAATACAGGACAATCAGACATCTTTTTGGAGTAGGCCTCAGCACTGTATTTAATTGTGTTCAGGAATTCTGCAACACAGTCATCACAATACTCCTTCCCATCCACATAAGATTTCCTGATGCTGAAAAGTTGCTAGAAATGGCCACTTTCTTTAATAATCGTTGGAGAGTTCCACAGTGTGTGGGTGCAATTGATGGCAGCCACATTCCAATAATTGCACCAGAGGATTATTCACGAGACTATTTTAATCGTAAAGGCTGGCATTCTATCGTTCTGCAAGCAGTTGTGGATGGCAAAGGTCTTTTCTGGGATGTTTGTGTTGGCTATCCAGGGAGTGTGCATGATGCCAGAGTGCTACGACAGTCACATTTGTGGGAGGCCCTGAGTGATGGGGAATTACTAGGGCAAAACAAAGTGACCATCTCTGGCTGTGATGTTGGACATTACCTGATCGGTGATCCGGCATACCCCATGCAGAATTGGCTCATGAAGCCCTTTTCCGACACTGGCAGACTGACCCCTGAACAGCACACATACAATTACAGGCTGAGCAGTGCATGATCGGTTGTGGAGATGTCTTTTGGGAGATTAAAAGGACGATGGAGGTGCCTCCTAAAAAGAAACGACTGCAAGCTGGAGCTGAGCAAGAAGATTGCACTGACCTGCTGTGTGCTCCATAACATTTGTGAGGAACATGGTGATAATTTAACTGAAGAACACCCAGACAGGACTCTAAACATTGAACCTCCTGTTCAGAGATTACCTGAGCGTGCAAACACAGAAGGGGCTGACATCAGAGCTGCATTAATGATGTATTTTAACAGAGGGAACGAGTGACTCTTTGAATACACCAATGCCATATTTTAACAACTGTTGTTTGTGTTTAAGGACATCTGCACTTTCCTAAATTGTATTATATTCTCATCCATTGAATAAACCCTATTATCTCTAAAACTTGCATTTTGTGAATAATTTCATAAGCCATTTGATTGCCATGTAAACACCTACTTGACTAACTGCTCAATTCTTGCTTTATGGTCCTCAATCAACGATTGACTTGAACTTTCACACTTCTGACCGGCATGAGATTCTTTTGTAAATATTCTTTTGTTTGAATTCAACCATTATAGCCTTTATTCAGGCATTATGGCTTGCCATCAACTCCACTTAAAGCCCACTATCCACCTATTATCTGAAGCCTTTCTAAACCAAATATTGTGAATTCTTATACAAAATATATTGTGAAATAGATATAGCTCCTGCACGACAGATGAATAGAGCTACAATTAGCACCAAACACACTTTAAAATATTAGCCTACACTTTTCCTCAATTCACTTTAAACCACCAAGTTAACTTCCAATCATGAACTGATTTGGATTTTAATCATATTTAATGGTGAAATGTTATAGATTTTTATATGCAGCTAATCGCTTCCCCTGATTAACATGTTTAATGTCACATTTATATGAAAATAGACTAAATTGCATTAAAAACACAAAACCATATACAATATTTGCTGTGTATATGGCAAATAAGTGTTAAAGAAACTGAACCAGACATTTGCATTAATAAACATGTTTATTTAAACAAAAACAACCAATAGAAATCTTTATAAAACTTAGAAAAATAGTGCAGTAAGTGAAAACAAAAATTGTAAATAATTTAAATAGTTACATAAAAAGCAGCAACCAAAAATACTGCGAATAATTTGTGCACTTGTGCCTCCATTACGGCCATCATGCGCACAAGCAGACAAGGTGTCCACTCATGTCCTAACGCAAGGCATCATCCGTTTCTGTGCTGTAAGAACCTCTCATCTGCGAATTGTTTGCAATCATTTTTGCACTCCTGCCTCCATCACGGCCACCATGCGTCCCATGAGTCCAAGCAGAGAATGCGTGTCCGCTCTCATGTCCTGACGCAAGGCATCATCCATTTCCTTGCTGTGCTGCAAGAACCTCTCATCTGCCCTTTCTAAATATTGCACCAGTTCTGAGGTACTATCTCTCTTCCTTTTTCCTGTGTACAACAATAAGCAGATAACAGATCATCAATGTGTTGTCATAGCATTGCAAATTATTGTTTTCTGCTGGGAATTACACGTATGCATCTACTATATTAATTATATAAAATAAATATATAGCATCATACTAAATCAATATTACTTCAGATTTTGCTCATGTGCCATAATAAAGCATCAACATTATATTGCATATAGCAAGTTAATGTCAGATTGACTATATATTCTATTTTAAACTTTGTAAAAAAATTCTATACTTTTCGTTTAAGGTAATACAATTGAATTGTTACATAAAGCATTTTGTATTGCTGTTCATTTAAGTTAAATGAAGAAAAACATTATTTCAGTACCTGATAGTAATATACAGTATGTGTGTGTGTGTATATGTATATATATATATATATATATATATATATATATATATATTTATTTTACAGACACATCTAAATGTTTGCATAGTGTATGGTGTGACCATTTGCACTTACCCCGTTCTGAAGATGCTTCTCCAGAGCTGCTACACGACGGCGCGGGAGAGCTGCAGCCCAGCGGAGGCGGCAACTCAACATTGTCATCATAACGTTCGTTGATGGCAGACAGTTCTATATATATATATATAAAAAAAGACAGTGATTTAAAAAAAAAATCCCCATTACACTTTACACACTGTTCTGTGATACACATGTAATACAATCCTAGCTAGCCACATTGCAAACACTGATGTAATAAATTAGAAACTTACTAAACAGCTAAAAGAACTTGCTAAGAACAAGTAACGTTACGATAAAAAAAAGAACTTATAAAAAAGAACTTACCAGGATCATTACAACTTTGCTGCAGCGAATCATCCACTATTGACTCGAGCATTACTGTTGCAGAGTTCAGGGCCCCGGTCACCTGGCATGCCGGCCTATCGCCGAGGACAGAGTCCAGAACGTCGAAATGTGTGTTTCGACGTGGGCGTCCATTTCCGCTTCGACCGAGGTCCTTTTTCTGGTCCCTGCAGTCCTTTTTTAGTTTTTTTAGTTTGTTGCTTATCTGTTCGAGGCTCTGGTCGAACCCCGCTTCAGCCATTTCTCTTTGTATTTTCTGCAAAACCGGTTTCGTCCGCGAAGCCCCGTCTAACTTACTCTGGACTTCTGAAGAGGACCAAAGTGCAAGAAAGCAGCTTGTTTCGTCGTCTGACCACTGCTGTTTTTGTTTAATCGCGTCCATCGTCTCTAGCTGCTGTTAGCTCGATTAGCTGCTATTTGAAAATGGCGGTCACAAGTTTCTCTTCAGTCTTGTTGGCCACGATAACCCCGCCCCCAGCCTCTGACGCAAGCGGTTCTTTCTTGGCTCCGTTCTAGACCCTGCAATGATTTGGTGCTACTTAAGAACCAGTTTTACTGGTTCGGAGCTGGTGCTTTGGCGGTGGAAAAACAAAGAACCGATTTGAAACTAGGCTCTGGCTCCGAACCAGCACCAGCTCTGCCTTGGTGGAAAAGGGGTATAATAGTGCCTGTGCCTAAAAACAATAGACCTAAGGAACTCATGGATCTGCACCCTGTTGCCCTTACCTCTGCACTTATGAAATGTTTTGAAAAAATCATTTTAAAACAACTTCTCCATGAGGTTTCACCTCCTTTAGACCCGAATCAATTTACCTATCGTTCAGAGAGAGGTGTTGAGGATGCGCTGCTATCCTTGATTGACAGCACTCAAGAGCACCTTGAGCATGCTGAGAGCCTGGTCAAGATTGTGTTCATTGACTTCAGCAGTGCTTTCAATACGATCCAACCCCACCTGCTGGTGAGAAAATTGGTGCATTTGAGAGTAAATCCCCAATTGATTTTATGGATCTATGACTTCTTGACGGACTGTAGTCATTTATATCATCCACAAAAATTATAAATATACAGGGGCACCACAAGGGTTTGTTCTGTCGCCCATCCTATACACATTAAACACCAATAACTCTCAAGCTTCTTCTTCAGCCTACACCTATTTTAAATATGCTGACGACACAGCACTGGTTGGTTTTTTAAAGTCTGACATTTCTTCTGTGAGTGGATTTCAGAGGGAATTACAGGGTTTCACTCAGTGGTGTTCTGATCATTTTCTTGAAATCAATGTGAATAAAACAAAAGAGATGGTCATAGATTTTAGCAAAAACAGAATAATAGTTTCCCCCTCTAAGATCAACTTGGGAGTTGAAATTGATTCTAAACTAACCTTTAATGAATGTGAACTGAACAAAACTAAGAAAATGCATTAGCGGATGTACTTCCTTAGGGAACTATATAATTTTTTTCTATATAACTATATAATAAAAGACAGACACTTTCTTGTAATGTTTTATAAAAGTCTCCTCCAGAGTGTCCTGTCCTTTGGCCTTATCTGTGTGTTTGGCAACATGCATGTTAAGGACCAAAAGAGACTGCAGCGCATGATCAAGATGGCCAGTAAGATCATCGGACTTGACCAGGTATCAGCAGCTCAGCTGTACAATGAGCTTATCTTAAAAATGACTGACCAAATCCTCAATGACCCCACTCCCCCTCTCCATCATAAATTTATGAGAAGTAATAGGTCAACTGGTAGAATTTTACAACAGAGAATTAGAACAGAAAGGTACAATAAATAATTTGTACCTACGGCGATCAGACTGTATAATGATCAAGCACATCGCAAGCTATCACATTTTTAGCTACCTGATAATATTAGTCATTTTTAACGTTAGATGTTGGATTGTGATTGTCATTTCTGCAGTATTGTTGTTTTTTTATATATTGTCACTGTTAATTTCTGTTATTGTTAATTCTTTTTTTATATATATGTTTACTGGTTTGACTGTGGTGTCTCTGTTTTTAGAGAATATGTTGTGACAATTTCCCCTTGTGGGATAATAAAGTTCACCTTGACCTTGAGTAAAATCTTTCTGCAGTCATTGGAGGAGCATGGTAAAATTAGCCTTGAAAAGATCTAAGCACTTACGTGTAAATATTACTCCTAAATATTTAAAAATATGGGAAGCAACTTTAAACATTGAAGCACTCGTTGGTAAATCAGAAATTGGAAAATTCATTGGATATAACTCACTTTTATTTATATTCAATTTATAACTGGAGAAGAGGCTAAATGTACAAAAGGCTAAGCTTTAATTACGCTGGTGCCCTCTGCTGGACATTTAATTTGTTGCACTTTAGGATATTATTTCTGAATCACCTGACTATCATTCCTGTAATTTCATTGGTTTAGATTGGGAGAACTGAATGTGAATCAAAATGTGTTCATGCCCAGACATATAATGTTGCTAAATCCCGCAGCAGTTTTATAGTAATCTCCGTGCTGATCTGGTCCGATTTCTAGCGGATTTTTGCTCATACTGTGTGCGTACATCTTAAAAGTAAGTAGTTAAATACTCTTTCATGTATATATTGGTAGATTTAGTTGCTGCTACGTTATATTGCACTTCTAAAAGTTTGTTTATTCCTTTGAGGTAGTCAATGCACATATAAGCTCGATCGCACATTCATTTCAACATAAAACACGCTGAATTAGACTTTGAATGTTACTTTTTGAATATTATGTGATGTAATATTATGTGATAGTTTATTTAAAGTTAATGTGTATAAACCTGAGGTAAATGCACAGCTGCTGGACTTGTATAATATGTCCTTATATTTATGCTATTGCATTACTTTTATTTTGTTCAGTACTGTTTCTGCCTCATTGTATACTGTATTTATACTGTTATTATTGCTCATTTATAGAACCACACCCATACTGATGTATGAAGCAAAAGACAACAGTAAAGAACTTTATTGTGGACATGGACCCAAGTGATTTATTGTTCTGCCTGAACAATCTGTAGCGGTTGTCACCTAGTTTAAGATCCGCACCTTAATAACTTTCATAAAAAATTTGGTCCTTCGAGCCGGATCAGACAGCTACTACAGTATCACCATGTCCAGAACAGAAAGACAGGCTACCTCAGATTTACCAGTGGTTCGACCACGTCGACAAGTCATCCCACCAAGATGACTTCTATGTTGACTACACAATGCCATGTCAGCTACTTCATTCTGATGAACAGCCCACAAATGGTGCAACTGGACCTGAACCAGGTAAAAGGCATGTCTTTAACCCTCTGAGGTCTGAGCTGTTTTCTGGGCCCTGGAGGTGTTCTGACATGCTCTGACATTTCTGGTTATTTCTGTTACTTGTGACATTTTCATGGCTAAAGTCTAATTACACTGTATTCAGCACAAACTCTGCTACAATAATATATCAACAGCATGTATGTAAAAGTTTGTAGTTTTGAGATAATGACATTTATGCGTGGTTTGTGAAAATACAAAAAAAAATTCTCACTGAAATAAGGCTATGAAACCCATACTGATTATTTCTTCACAAGACTTTTGAAAATTGTATCACGTAGCCTAGAATATTTTCTCTAAAACTATGTGAAAATCACCCTGATTGCTCATTCATTTAAGACAATATATTGATTTAAAAATTTTACGACGTGTTTTGTGTGAAAAAGCCTTATGCGAGAGCTCATTAATATGTAAGCTTTTCTCACCTGAGAAAGACAAAGACCCTCCCCTAATGGCCCTATTAGGAGCTATCAGGCCCTGCCATTCTGGGCAACCTTGCACAATACTGTAAATGAGGAGATTTAAAAAAAGAATGGCTTTTAAATTGTTTGGATTTATTTACAACACAACATAGTCCAAAGATACACACAGCAAATGCCAAAAAAGCACTTATTGAAAACAATGATCCAAAGACAGAGACCTTTGTGCCATTCCTAAAAACATTGTACATACCTTTCATTTCCAAGGTGTTTGATTTTCACTTTACCATGTTCATGTTCACTGAAGTCCTCAGTGGCATCTGGGCCCTGAAAAAAAAAAAAGTGAACATACTGACATCAAGAGAAAGGCCTGCACGATTTTGGGAATAAATTTTAGATTTTTCTGGTTAAAATTGCTTTTTAAAATTCACAGAATACACACACACACACACACACACACAAATGTTTCCAACAATATATAATATAATGAACAGTGAACACCAGGTTTGTTGTGCCTTGTAGGCATAAGCTATGCGCAGTGCTGGATAAAATATGATACATTCAAACGTGATCACGATCCAAAATATGATACATTCAAACGCGATCGCGCTGCAAAATATGATACATTCAAACGCGATCACGATCCAAAATATGATACATTCAAACGCGATCGCGCTGCAAAATATGATACATTCAAACGTGATCACGATCCAAAATATGATACATTCAAACGCGATCGGGCTGCAAAATATGATACATTCAAACGCGATCGCGCTGCAAAATATGATACATTCAAACGCGATCACGATCCAAAATATGATACATTCAAACGCGATCACGATCCAAAATATGATACATTCAAACGCGATCGCGCTCAAATATAAAACATTATGGTTACCATATACATATCTACGTTTGAGCAGATATCCACAAACACAGTAACAGTAAACACGGGTCTAAATATTATAATATTCACCATATATCTAGCAACAGTTCAACTGCAATGTGAAATTTATGCAACAATAGCAAACTAATATGTAAGTATATAATTTCTTACCTTATCTTTCTTGTCTTCAAATCGGGTTCTTCTTCTTCTGATGTAAATCCAATGTAAGCTCAGGCACGTCTTTCAAACTCGACGAAAAGTGAAGTGAAGTGTTTTGTTTTTGAGGTAGGCCTAATGAGCGCGATCGCGTTCCATGTGGAGATTTGCATGTGAATATCTTTTGCGCGAGTAGGCGTGGTAAATTAAAAAATAATTAGGAAGCGTTTGAGAAGCTGGACATCTTGTTGGTTTTATACAAATTACTTAAACAGAGAATATTTGTTTTCGTTTTGAATCCGATCATTTAAAAGTACACACTTAAATGTTTATAAAGGTGTATGGCTCATAAATGTGTGACAAGTATTCGCTGAGTTTTGTTTCAGTTTATAGACGTGCTCAAGAAAAAAAAGTTCACCGCGACGGAGAGGCAGAACGCACACCCTGTCTATTTTCTTTATTTTACAAAAGCACAATGTTTTGATTTGATTGTAAGTGGACACATACAAAAGTAGAAATATCACAGATTCTTTTTTTATATTTCTTTTTTCTGTATGACCATAAATGACGAAGAAATTTAAGTTTATAGTGCTACAATGTGGAGAAAATCCAGCAAAACGCGCCCGCGCGTTTGTCGACCTCAGAGGGTTAAAGAGTTCCCACGTACTGAAAGCGGACCAGAACCAACGAAAAATATGAGCACTGGATCAAGTAAAAGGAGCTCATTTGTGGAGACATATCAAGATTTGCCGCAGTCACCGCCACAGCCAAGGCCCCGTACTCGGACTTCTCCAAGGTGAATAATTGATGCAGAACAGAGAGTTCTCTCCTCAAATCCATATACAGCAGCCACTGAGGGCTGGCCAGTTCTGCCAAGAGATCAAGACGATCTTCCTCAGCCCATGAGGGCACTGCCTGTAGATTCACGAGGATACCCTTTGCATTCTCATTCAGTCAGTCACAAAGAGATTGATTATTGACAACCTAGGAGAACTGAGGCTACCAGGCTCTGCAAATCGGCTAACTTCAAGTCATCCTTTCTCTCCTTATGAACCAACTCGAGCCCAGCACAAGTTAGCTCATCAAGAAGATGCTACATATCCTCATCTTGGTATTAGGCATGTAGACAGACTACGTGGTTACTACAACACAGACCACAGAGGCCATAACTATCTGTCCACTGACCAAAGAGAGCGCAGCCAATCTCCCTCAGCTGTTCAGTTTATGCCTCAAGACTACAGCCAAGAGACAGCAGCTACTTATGGGACTTATAAAGATCATAGTCTAAACAGTAGAACCGTCAGCTATTTCCCTTCCACTGAACCACACAGTTATCAGCAACCTCATCATGGTTATTCAGCTACAAGTCCAGTCTACCAAGATGAGAAACTTACTCCGAGGGATACATTAGCTCACCACGCACGCTATGAGAGACACTTAGACTGCTATGGTCGATCAGCTCCTACTCCTGCAGACAAATCAAGATTCCTGACCCCATGACAGTACGCAGATTATGCTCAGCCTGAAACATATCAGCCGTACCACCCAGTGCCTCCTCCTTCTCCTCCATATCCTCATGTAGAGCCCACCTACAGAGGTCCCATTCCCACCATTCCTAATTTTTGCAGTGAGGATCCCAGAGAGTTTGCACGACTCAAAATTGCACTGGAGAATTTGCTACCTGTTGAGGCTACAGAACGTTTCAAGTACCAAATACTCGTTGATCATCTGAAACAGGAGAATGCTTTGCTCATTGCAGACTCGTATGTAAACAGCAGGTACCCATACACCAACACCATGAGATCTCTAACTGCACTTTATGGTCAACCACATCAACTTGCACTACAAAGAATTGCAGAATTGATGGATGGTCCAAAAATCAGGAGTGGTGACATTAAATCTTTTAGAATGTTTGCCCTCAAAGTGCGCGCATTAGTTGGAATGCTGGACCAACTTGGAGCTAAAGGATGGACAGAACTCAAATGTGGGTCACATGTTTCACGTCTTCTTGCCAAACTGCCTCATGATCTTAACCCTCTGGGGTCTGAGCTGTTTTCTGGGCCCTGGAGGTGTTCTGACATGCTCTGACATTTGTGCTTATTTCTGTTACTTGTGACATTTTCATGGCTAAAGTCTGATTACACTGTATTCAGCACAAACTCTGCTACAATAATATATCAGCAGCATGTGTGTAAAAGTTTGTTGTTTTGAGATAATGACATTTATGCGTGGTTTGTGAAAATACAAAAAAAAATTCTCACTGAAATAAGGTTATGAAACCCATACTGATTATTTCTTCAAGACTTTTGAAAATTGTATGACGTAGCCTAGAATATTTGCTCTAAAACTATGTGAAAATCACCCTGACTGCTCATTCAGATAAGACAATATATTGATTTAAAAATTTTACGACGTGTTTTGTGTGAATAAGCTTTATGCGGGAGCTCATTAATATGTAAGCTTTTCACACCTGAGAAAGACAAAGACCCTCCCCTAACGGCCCTATTAGGAGCTATCAGGCCCTATCATTCTGAGCAACCTTGCACAAAGAATGAAGAAATTTAAAAAAGAATGGCTTTTAGATTTTTTGGATTTATTTACAACACAACATAATCCAAAGATACACAACAAATGACAAAAAAGCACTTGAACACACTGATCCAAAGACAGAGACCTTTGTGCCATTCCTAAAAACATTGTACATACCTTTCATTTCCAAGGTGTTTGATTTTCATTTTACCATGTTCATGTACAGAGACTCATGTGAATGTTGAAGTCAGCAGGACTCAGCATCTGGGCCCTGAGAGAAAACAAAAAGTGAACATACTGATATCAAGAGAAAGGCCTGCACGATTTTGGGAATAAATTAGAGATTTTTCTGGTTAAAATTGCTTTTTAAAATTCACAGAATACACACACACACACACATAAATGTTTCCAACAATATATAATATAATGAACACCAGGTTTGTTGTGCCTTGTAGGCATAGGCTATGCGCAGTGCTGCATAAAATGATAATAACAATAGCCTATAGCAGCCTATAAATCTTCCAAAATATTTCAGTAACAACTAAGCTAGAGAAAAATATATTGATTATCATGTTACTTCAAATGTTTCCATTCGTTATGATGATATGAAATGAGATAATAGTAAAAACATGAAGCCGTTTGGTGCTTTTCAAACGCGATCGCGATCCAAAATATGATACATTCAAACGCGATCGTGCTCAAATATAAAACATTATGGTTACCATATACATATCTACATTTGAGCAGATATCCACAAACACAGTAACAGTAAACACGGGTCTAAATATTATAATATTCACCATATATCTAGCAACAGTTCAACTGCAATGTGAAATTTATGCAACAATAACAAACTAATATGTAAGAATTTCTTACCTTACATCTTTCTTGTCTTCAAATCGCGTTCTTCTTCTTCTGAGGTAATTCCAATGTAAGCTCACGGCGCGTCTTTCAAACTCGACGAAAAGCAGAGACTTGTGAAGTGTTTTGGTGTTTTGTTTTTGAGGTAATGAGCGCGTTCGCGTTCCATGTGGAGATTTGCATGTCAATCTCTTTTGCGCGAGTGGGCGTGTTCAAATTAAAAATAATTAGGAAGCGTTTGAGAAGCTGGACATCTTGTTGGTTTTATACAAATTACTTAAACAGAGAATATTTGTTTTCAGTTTGAATCCGATCATTTAAAAGTACACACTTAAATGTTTATAAAGGTATATGGCTCATAAATGTGTGACAAGTATTCGCTGAGTTTTGTTTCAGTTTATAGACGTGCTCAAGAAAAAAAAGTTCAACGAGACGGAGAGGCAGAACGCACACCCTGTTTATTTTCTTTATTTTACAAAAGCACAATGTTTTGATTTGATTGTAAGTGGACACATACAAAAGTAAAAATATCACAGATTCTTTTTTTATATTTCTTTTTTCTGTATGACCATAAATGACGGAGTAATTTAAGTTTATAGTGCTACAATGTGAAGAAAATCCAGCAAAACGTGCCGGCGCGTTTGCCGACCTCAGAGGGTTAAAGCAAACTTCAGAAGGTTTGTTAACCCCATTCAAATCCCAGTTCCAACACTGATAGAACTCAGCGACTGGCTTGAATATGAGCTCAGAATACAAGAGGATGAGACACAGTATGCTAGTAATGTAAGCAAAGCCTACTCTCAACCACAGAGAGATCACCAAAGGAACTTCAAACCAGTTCAACGATTTGCTACTGTCTTACATGGTGGTGAACAGAGTAAACCGGCAAGTGCTACAGCTCATGATTGAAGCCAGAAACACAAGCTTCAGCAGAAAACAGTGGTCTTGTGAACTCAGAAGTAGAGACTTTGTATCTGGACAGACCAACTGTAAGCAGTAAAGTCCTTTTGAAGGTCAGCCGAGTGATCTTGAGAAATGGTGAGAAGGAACTTGACACATACGCCATACTGGATGACGACTCAGAGAGGACAATGTTACTATATGAAGCAGCACAGCAACTTGATCTTGAAGGAATTCCTGAAGATATAGCCCTCTGTACTGTGAGACAAGACATACGGATCGTTCATGGGGCGGCTGTTTCATTCTCAGTAGCTTCTGTATTTCAGCCAAACAAACCCTTCACCATTGAAAGAGCTTTTGCAGCCAAAGAACTGAGGCTCGCAAAACACACTTACCCTGTTAAGTTGCTGCAAAAGAAATACAGACATTTACAAGGTCTGCCTATTCCCCCACTGCAGCAGGCTCAACCACTCTTACTCATTGGCTCAGATTACCCGCATTTAATCACAGCCACAGAGCCAGTACGTCTCGGACCTCCGGGTGGTCCTGCCACTTTTCAGTCAGCTCTCACCACAGCAGTGTCTATTAACCTCCACTTTGTCACCAGAAGCCGAACTGTTCAACAATGTACAGAAATTGTGGCAAATGGACACACTTCCGTATAGGAGTGAGAAACTGATCACAAGATCAAGGCAAGACACAGAAGCAGTGCAAATTCTTGAGGAGAAAACAATCAGGGTGGCAGTCGGAGACATTCAAAGGTATGCAACACCCCTCCTCTGGAAAAGAAATCTTCCACCATTGCAATCAACTAAAGAAGCTGTAACAGCTCATTTAAGAAGCACAGAAAAACGCCTTTTGCAGAACACAGATCTTGTGTCAGTGTACATTAAAGAAGTGCAGAAACTTGAGAAAGCGGGCTATGTCTCAAAGCTGACACCAGAGGAGACAGATAAAAGCCATCGTGCATGGTACATGCCACACCACATTGTTCAACACAATGAAAAACACAGAATTGTCTTCAACTGCTCATTTAAGCACAAAGGAACAAGCTTAAATGACCATCTCCTGCCTGGACCTACACTTGGACCAACCTTCTTAGGAGTACTTCTGCGCTTCAGAGAAAATGCTGTCTCTATTAGCAGCGATATAAAAGGAATGTTCCACCAGGTGAGTCAGCTGCCGGAGGACAAACCATTTCCTTTGGATAAACTTGGACCAGCAAAGAGCCCCTACTGTTTATGAGTGGCAGGTATTGCCTTTTGGGACAGTTTGTAGCCCCTGTTGTGCAACCTTCACTTTGTAGAAACACGTTTATGACCACAGCACTCCAGAAGAAGATGTGCATGCCTCAGTAGAGCACAACTTTTATGTAGACAACTGGCTGCAAAGTTTCCCATCAGTTGATGAAGCACGGACTCTTGTAACTAAGATGCAGAAACTTCTATCAGAAGGTGGCTTTGAATTGAGGCAGTGGGCCACTAACACTCCATCAGTCATTACTCATTTCCCGGATGAGCTGAAATCTGCAAACAGTCACCTTTGGTTCACTCAAAGTGGAGCAGACCCACAAGAGATGACTCTGGGCCTACGCTGGCAGTGCTCTTCAGATGTTCTTGGTTACAGATACAAACAACAGGAAAATTCTGTACCAACATTGAGGAACATCTACAAAACCCTTGCAAGCCAATATGACCCATTAGGCTTCCTAATTCCATTCACAACAAGAGCCAAAATAATTATCCAGCGTTTATGGGACAAGAAACGTGAATGGGATGACCCAGATCTTCCCAAAGACCAACTTCATGCTTGGTTGACTTGGCAGAGTGAGCTGACACAACTACCACGTCACATTCCCAAGATGTTACACCAAAGTAAATACTGAACTATCAGTTAGCAAACAAACCATGCATATATACTGTGATGCATCAGAACGTGCATATGGATCAGTTGCATATATCAGTACAAGTGATAAACATGGTGAAACTCAGGTTTCATTTGTTGCTGCAAGATCGAGAGTAGCACCCAAACGACAACAGTCTATACCACGACTCGAACTCTGTGCTGCCCTCACTGGTGCTCAGCTGGCTGCTACTTTGAGAAAAGAACTGACCATCAAGATTGATCAAGAACTATACTGGACTGACTCCACAACTGTATTGACTTGGCTTCAATCAGACTCATGCAACTATAAGGTGTTTGTCGGAACGCGTGTGGCCGAGATACAATACCTTACAGACCCAAAAGCCTGGCGTTATGTCAATTCAGAGTTGAACCCAGCAGATTACCAGAGGACTCACTCTCTCTAAACTCACAACACAAAGCCGCTGGAATCAAGGTCCACAGTTCTTAACTCAACCAGTTAGTATTTGGCCCAAACAGCCACTTGATGCTGCAGTCGATGATATCCAAGAACACCGCAGTTCTACTTTCTGTGGAGCGCTATCCTCCAGCCAATCTGATATTCCAGATATCTCTCAATACAATTCACTTCAAGATCTGATTAAGGCTACTGCTATTTACCTTCATGGGGCAGCAGACGAAAGTGAACTCTCTGCTGACGACTATACACAAGCTGAACAGGAACTTCTGAGACGTGCTCAAGTTGAAAGCTTCCCAGAAGAAACAGCCCAACTCCAGTTAGGTAAACCTGTATCTCCCTCTAGTCGTCTTTTAACTCTAGCACCAGAGTATGATCACAAAGCCAAATTAGTCAGAGTAGGTGGACGCCTCCGCAGATGTAAGCACTTGGACGCAAACACTCTCCACCCCATTGTCTTAGATCCTGCTCACCCTCTTGTAAAGCTACTGATTCAACATTACGACAACCTCCAGTTACATCCGGGACCTAAGCGCGTGTTCGCAGAACTGAGACGGAAATATTGGATCATAAGAGGCAGAGAGGCAGTAAAAAGACACCAGCGCAGTTGCTTTGAATGTAAGAAATGGCGAGGGAAACCAGAAATACCCATGATGGCGGATCTCCCCCAGTCTAACCTTAGACTGTTTCGTCCAGCTTTCTATTCGACGGGCATTGACTGTTTTGGCCCCTTCCAGGTTAAGTTTGGACGCAGATGTGAAAAAACGTTGGGGAATACTGTACAAGTGCCTTACTACCAAAGCTGTTCATATTGAACTTCTATCGAGCATTGACACAGACTCCTTTCTCATGTCGTTAAGAAGGTTCATAGCTCGCAGAGGGAAACCATATGAAGTGCTCTCTGATAATGGCAAAAATTTCAAAGGAGGTATTACAGAACTTCAGAATGCCTTCAATGCACTTCACCCAACCTTGAAAGTGAATCTGGCTTCTCAACAGATAAATTTCCGTCTAAACCCACCAAATGCACCGCATTTTGGTGGATCGTGGGAGAGAGAGGTTAGGTCCAGGGGCGTAAATTTCATCTAAATGTTGGGGGGGACAATTAACATAACTTTCCTCAAGAGCAATTTTTGAAGGGGACACCAATAATACAGGCAAAATTGTACTTTCTATGGATATGTGTACACAGAGGAAAGCCTTACTACTATTATTAGTGTAGCTAGCACGGAGACCGTGCCATTATCCTTCTTCTCAAAGTTTTTCTCTGGTTCATTGAAAAAGCTGACTATATTGACCAAAATATTCTTCATTGGTGTGCGAAATTGACAAAAAATTATCTCTATATTTTCAGGGATTTTATCGATAACGATAATTAGACAATATTTTGCTGAGTGTGTTATTGTGCTGGTAACTTGGCATGTTTAGGACTATTCGTTCAAAAAGCTGATTCATAATTCAGTAAGGAAATACCTCGTGTGTTTCTCAGAGACGCAAATACAGTGCTATGGCTTAGTTTTCAACTATTTTCGTTGGCGAAATAGAGTTAAAACAGACAATATGGTGTCTAAAAGTAAACTTTTCATTTATCAATTTATTAAATCACATTTATTATCATATTAATATCTGGAGAAAAACTGCACTCTTTGTGTGATATTATATTAGATTAACTATATTAAATGATATAAACTGACTAAATCACACAGTGAAAGCATGAAAATCTAAATGCGCACCCGCACTTGTCTAACAGTTAATCTACAAGACTAACGTTACACATAGTGTATGCGTACACTTTATGGGTATGTGTGAGGGAACAGTTTTAAACAATCGCGGTAAACGCACAGACTGTATAAAACAAGGTTATAATCGCCAACATAGCGAGGCGGACTACATCGGTGACAAAAGTACATTGGTTATCATAAAAAAAAATGTCATGATTTATTAATGACGCAGCATAATCTGTATTAAAGAAAAAAGAATCACTTCATCCGAGGTTTAAAGTGAATAAAATAGCCTTGACTTACTGGAGTTTCACAACTGAAAAACCTTGTTCTCTCCCACTATGTTTGTGATGAGGTAAAAGGCAGTGGACCAAAGCACTGTGAGACAAGGGAGGGGGACTCAAAATGTTAAAACGTTTTTTTGTTGTTGCCCCGTTTGCATTTTTATTTTTTTACTACTTAAACAGTTATTTTAAGTATATATCATTATATTATTTACAATACACATATTTTAATTATATTTTTAGGAGGGGGCAACCCTCAGATAGGGGGGGTCCTGACCCCCCCGACCCCCCCGCGGTTTTCTATCAAGACAGCACTCCGTACCTCTCTTGGTTCTCAATCTGTTCCAGAAGAAGTACTGAACATGGTACTTGTGGAAGTAGAGGGAATATTAAACTCCAGACCATTGGGATATGTTTCCTCAGACATAGCAGATATAGACCCAGTGACACCTAATTCCCTCCTCATGGGACGTCCAAATTCTGCATTACCACAAGTTGTCTATCCGGAATCAGAAATGCTCAGTCGTAGGAGATGGCGTCACAGACAGATTCTAATTGAAAACTTCTGGAAATGTTTCATACGGCATTACCTCCCAGACTTGCAACGACGGCAAAAATGGCAAACAGAATCAGAAAACCTTCAAACTGGTGAAGTTGTGATGATTGTGGACCATCAAGCACCTAGAGCCCTATGGCAAATAGGTACTGTAGCCAAAGTAATTCCAGGACAAGATGGACGAGTCCGCACAGCTGTAGTGAATGTCAAAGACAAAAGTTACACAAGACCTGTGGCTCGTCTGATTAAACTGCCTGCCCTACCTGATGACACCAACAAAGATTAATGAGCCTTTTCTTTATTTTCAAATTTGTTAAACAAATTTGGGGGCGGCTGTACAAAAGGCTAAGCTTTAATGACGCTGGTGCCCTCTGCTGGACATTTAATTTGTTGCACTTTAGGATATTATTTCTGAATCACCTGACTATCATTCCTGTAATTTCATTGGTTTAGATCGGGAGAACTGAATGTCAATCAAAATGTTTTCATGCCCAGACATATAGGGCCCTATTTTAACGATCTGAAACGCAAGTGTCAAAGCGCAAAGCGCAAGTAACTTTGTGGGCGGGTCTTGGCGCTGTTGCTATTTTCCCAGCGGGATAAATGACTCTTGCGCCAGGCGCAAATCTAAAATGGGTTGGTCTGAAGTAGCTTCATTATTCATAGGTGTGGTTTGGGCGTAACGTGAAATAAACCAATCAGAGCGTCATCTCACATTCCCTTTAAGAGCAGACGCGCTTTGTTCTAAAGCGGATTCCTATTATAACGGCGGATTTGCCAGACGCGCGCCAGGAGTGGTTCACAGCCAAGGAGAGCAACGCTCTCGTCAGGGACGTTGGGGATGGAGAAACACACCCAAATTAACTTCGGTTAAAAAGGCGTATGATAATTTGGGCAAATGTGTAAGCTAGATGTATGCTTTTATAATAAATTGTCTATCTATCTATCTATCTATCTATCTATCTATCATAATAATGTATGATTTGCAAAAATGAAAACTGCTGCTTCTGTGTAGATGAGAGAATCAAAGTGTATGCGCGTTGTGCACACGCTACATTGATTATGGCCAAGCATGCGCCCTTAAAATTGTATATGAATAACATGCGCAACGCGCCACTGACTTTAAACTATTTTTTCCTGGTTAGTGGCGCAATTGTTTTCTAAACCTGCAAAATAGCATGAAGGAACGTTTGCGCCGGAACACGCCTCCTTTTTTGCGCTGAACCGCCCAGGGAGCGCAAGTTCATTCCCTAGTTTAGCGACGTGCTTCTGTGGAGGGAAAAGCGCGCTTTGTGCGGGTGCAAAATAGGAATGATACATGCGTCAGTGTACAAAGTCAATTGCGCTGGGTGCAAGATAGGGCCCATAATGTTGCTAAATCCCGCGGCAGTTTTGTAGTAATCTCCGTGCTGATCTGGTCCGATTTCTAGCGGATTTTTGCTCATACTGTGTGCGTACATCTTAAAAGTAAGTAGTTAAATACTCTTTCATGTATATATTGGTAGATTTAGTTGCTGCTACGTTATATTGCACTTCTAAAAGTTTGTTTATTCCTTTGAGGTAGTCAATGCACATATAAGCTCGATCGCACATTCATTTCAGCATAAAACATGCTGAATTAGACTTTGAATGTTACTTTTTGAATATTATGTGATGTAATATTATGTGATAGTTTATTTAAAGTTAATGTGTATAAACCTGAGGTAAATGCACAGCTGCTGGCCTTGTATAATATGTCCTTATGTTTATACTATTGCATTACTTTTATTTTGTTCAGTACTGTTTCTGCCTCATTGTATACTGTATTTATACTGTTATTATTGTTCATTTATAGAACCACACCCATACTGATGTATGAAGCAAAAGACAACAGTAAAGAACTTTATTGTGGACATGGACCAAGTGATTTATTGTTCTGCCTGAACAATCTGTAGCGGTTGTCACCTAGTTTAAGTTCCGCACCTTAATAACTTTCATACACTAAAGGAATTAATAATTCTCAAAACTTCGGGAAAAGAAACATCTGGATCAGAGATATAGAGCAACACATCATCGGCGTATAAGGATATTTTGTGAACAGCACCAGCTCTCCTAATTCCCTGTATGGCCTGCTCACTACGAATGGCAATTGCCAAGGGTTCAATTACCAATGCAAAAAGCAAAGGTGCAAGTGAGTAGCCTTGTCTAGTGCCACGTTTCAAGAGGAAAATAGAGGCCGATACTCCATTGATCCGGACTGACCATATTGGGGAGGAATATAAAAGTTTTATCCAGGATATGAACATGTTGCCAAAACCGACTTTCTGTAGCACACAGAAAAGGTAATCCCATTCCACCCGATCAAAGGCTTTCTCTGCGTCAAGCAGCAGAAGAGCCTCTAATGGGTGAGAATTAGAGGAATAAATTATATTCAATGCCCTTCTTATATTATAAGACCGTAGTCTGTTTTGAATAAAACCAGTTTGGTAGTTGTGTATGATTGCCAGTAAAATCAACTCAAGACGCTTTGCAAGCATTTTAGCCAGTATCTTTACATCTATGTTCAAAAGACTGATTGGCCTGTACGAACCACATTCGTGAGGGTCTTTGTCTTTTTTCAAAATCAGAGAAATACAAGAATGACGAAGGGTTGGAGGCAGGCAGCCATTATTAATGGAGTCTAATAACATGTTTATGAGCGGCGTTTTAAGTGTTTGAGAAAACATCTTTCTGCAGAGGGAACCCATCGGGCCCAGGGGTCTTGCCATTCTGCATACTTTGGATTGCTAGCTCTATCTCCTCTGTGGAAAACGGTAATTCTAGCTCTTCTCTCATTGTGTCTGTTATTGTAGGTATGGGCAGAAAACCTCAGGGAGCTTATTACAATAAAACACAAATGACACACCTTTGTTTACTTAACAGGATCGAATGATGTATAACACTTATATGTAAGATCAAAATCAACAGAGTATTTTGAGTCTCTTTTGCACTGATAAGAAAAAAAGCGAGCTGGTATCCCCGGCGATACTTTATGCTTCTTAATTTTTTGAGAAGATTTATGTACATTTCTCATTACAAAATTTGGATTAGAATTGTTACATTTTGAGATCCATGTTACAGTATGAGTGGCCCAAACTCACTTGCAGGAGTTCATGTGGAGTAGCATTTACTGAAGTGTACTCAAACTCAGTTCCTCGAGAACCAACACCCTGCAGAGTTTAGCTCCACCTGAATTAAACACATCTGATCCAGCTAATCAAAGTCATCAGGATTGCTAAAAACTTCCAGACAGGTGTTTTGGAGCTGGTTGGATTTAAACTCTGCAGGACAGTGACCCTCCAGGAGCTCAGTTTGAGACCACTGATTTACTGTGAACTGAGACGCTCTGATACACTGAAAACACAGGATCATGAGTTACTTGTGTGTAAATTAATACAGTGCCATGCTTCACTCTGAAACACAGAGCATGTCAGTGTTAGGTTTATTGACTAGTCTTGGCCACTAGAGGCCCTCATTGTGTTTCATTTCAGTTTCCCACCATCGTATCGTGTTATTTTTCTCACCTGTGCCTCATTTCCTGTGAGTGTATTTAAGTAGCTCTGTACCTCTGTTTTTTGCTTAGTGTTTGATATGTTGAGACCAACCTCTCCAGTCTTTGGTAAATGCCTCCTGTGATTTTATTTGGATTTATTTGCTCTATGTGATTTTCTGACATTTGCTTTTGTTGTCCTTATATTTTCTCTTTGACATTTTTAGTAGTGATGGTGAAATTAAGCTTTGTGAACCACAGGGGCTTTCCCCCTCGACTGTATCATAAAATGGTTCATTACTCGAAGCTTTTCAACACATTGCACACTAACGACATCTTGTGGTCAAAAGGTGGAAAAGCTGCCTTTCTGTCCCAGAAGACCGTTTTGCATTTTTATTTAATTTTTTTCATTTAATAAATCACTTTGTGCTCTGTAAACCACAAAGCAATACAATTAATCCTCATAATTCATGTGTTAGTGTTGATGTAGTTATTATACAATGTATGAACAAACAACTGTATGAATTCATTTATGATTGAATTGAAAAAATAATATTAATAAATGGGACTAATTCACTTGTACAGAAACAATTCTTATGAATCTGCTTTGATCTACAAATGCAGCCTTATTCACATAAACTTTAGCCTTAGTCCTAATCCTACGAGTTCATAGGCAAGTCTCATATATAATCAAAATAAAAGAAAATTGTTGTGGAATGGTGAAGTGCTTGTGAACTGGGCAGTGAAAGTGCTTGTGAACTGGGGAGCTGACATTTTATTTTGTGGGTAATTTAATAAATTAAAGTTTTTTATTAAGGAACACGACTTGTTCAACAGTGTGAGGGCTAAGTCTATTTCTTTTTTTATTTACTACTCCTGAAGGGCATGACACTCGAAACCTGCTCAAGGGGTTCGCGCTATAATTTAATCTGAATATGAAGCAGTCACGTGACTGTGTGGAAACGAAGCTTCGGACGTCACAGATCACGTGGTTATGTAAAAACGAATCAAGCTCTGATACACTGCTTCAATGTGTGATTTTTTTATTTTTATTTTTTTTTGATACAAGCTTCGAAGCCTCGGTGCTGAACGTCACATCACTAATTTTTTTATGTTTTTAATTGACCTTTTATGGAAACACCCTTTTTGGGAAACACTTGGCTTTTTGTATTGACCCCTTGGAACAACTGGAGTTACAGATTTGCAATAACTTTATCATTAGCATTCTACATTCAGCCCTCACAGCCTAGCTCTAACCTTGGTCCTTACAGTCAGAATGTATATTTATATGAATACATTACAACCTTCACAATTTGATATTCATACTAAGCCATATCCTGTTCTCTTAAAAATGCATTGTTAGTGTCAATAAAAAAAAAAAAATCCAGGCCAACTGATAAGTAACTCTGTTTCAGTTAATCGCCATTTGGTGTGTGGTGTTAATTTTGAACCCTGGCTGATGCCGGGTACACACCAAAAGATAATCGGGCTGATTTTGGGCCGATTTCCCCTCTTCCGACAATCCTAGCTATGTCCTGATTATCTTGATGGTTCTACAGATTATTTTATCAGATTTTCCCTTGGTGTGAGGTGTGTTAAGAGTGTCCGAACCTGCTCGGAAGAACGTCGGAGCCGCCCCGATCGTAAATCGTGAATATTCAAAATGTTTAATATTTACGATCAGAAATCCTGATATGTGAGGGGAACCCCGAGGACAAACGTACACTCTGGAGGTTATCACGTGAAACGAAACAATATCCAATCAGAAAGCGAGATGATGGAAGACAGAAGCATAACAAACGCAGTCATGGCGCAGCACAAAGTGAAATTGATGTGGACAGCAGAGATGGAGGGATGGAAAAAAAAAACTTTTCTTTTTTTTCCCGTGAATTTTCTGTGAAAATCATTCCAAACATTATCATCGCAATTTCTTCCTGCATTATTCTGAAGTCTTGCGAGATTTTGCAATATTTCCTGTGTTCACAGTCAAGACTCTGGTTTAAAATCTTTTTGTGTGTGGTGTGCTGTCTTTGTCACATCATGGCACACCACACACTATAGGAGCAAAACGGTTCAATCTAGGATTTTTTCTCCTCATGTTTGTGGTCTATCACATTTTGAAAATCTTATAAGTTGTAAAAAATATTTTGGTGCGTACCCACTGTGTCCTGTGCACAGCCACTAGATGGCGCTGCTAGCTTGTTCAGTGCTGTCGGAAGCAAATCATGCATGAAATAGAAGCATTTTACACTTTTAGTAACTTTTGAAAATACAATCTTCATACAGTCCATTCCCTTCCCCTCACCCCAAATAATATTTTTCTTAGACTTACGCAGTACATGTGGGTCATACGTCTGTATAAATATGGAAAAATATCACATTCCTGCAAATGTTTTGTATCTTGCCGCTAAGCGGCCGCTTACCTTGCTTATTGGTTAAGTCAGCCTCTGATTATAGCATCGTTTTTTTTTTTTTTTTAAACCATTCACCTCAGTATCTCCAGCTGACAGTTTGGACTCTTCAGTCTATCAGAAAGAAGCTTCACTCCAGAATCCTGCAGGTCATTGTTACTCAGGTCCAGCTCTCTCAGAAAGGAGTTTGAGGATTGTAGAGCTGATGATAAACTCTCACAGGACTGAGCTGTGAGATTACAGCTGTGTAGCCTGTGTAGAGAACAAAACAAAGAGCAGTAGTAATGCTTATTAGCGTTTATAAGCTTGAAAAAACCTTTAACTGTAGAGAATTAAGCAAAGCTAAAACAATTATCTCTTCATAAAACATCAAACCAGCATTTGTTTTCACACACATTACTTTTATTTATTTTTCTGAACTGTCTAGGCCAGCAAGTCACCCATTTAAAATGAAGGCAATTACAAAAGACTAACCGTGTTTATAAATGAATGTAAAGGAGACTCTTACAGTGCTCTTCTGGTGTTTTTGATCACCGGCAGAAATCTCATCAGTGCTTCATCAGATCTTCTGTATTTCTGCAGTTCAAACATCTTTTGAGTCTCTTCTGACATCAGGAGCACAAACACCAGACCAGACCATTGAGCAGAGGACAGATTCTGTTCTGAAAGTTTTCCTGAGCTCAGAGTCTTCTGGATTTCCTCCACAAAGTCATCTTTCAGTTCACTCAGACAGTGGAAGAGATTGATGGTCTTCTCTACTGATTCCTCCTTCTCTATTTTCTTTTTGATATAGTTAACAGTGTTTTTCATGTCCCCTGTTTTCTGTTCCAGTCCTGGCAGTAGTCCCTTCAGGTCACTCTGATTGGACTCCAGACCCAGGAGGAACCGGAGGAAAAGGTCCAGGTACCCGTTCTCACTCTGTAAAGGCTTCTTGACTGCAGCCTTATGAAGCTGAAACAGTGGCTTTTTGGACAGTTTCCATGCCAGTTTTTCTCTCCAGGATTGAAGAAATAGGTCAGCTTTCTCATCTTTGCCCATCATAAACACATAAAGAGCAGCGAGGAATTCCTGTACGCTGAGATGTACGAAGCTGTAAACGTTTCTTGCTGCTACCTTTTCCTCCTGAAACATTCGAGTGCATAACCCAGAGTACACTGAACCTTCACTGACATCTAGTCCACATTCCTCAAGATCTTTTTTGTAGAAAATCAGGTTTCCTTTCTCCAGCTGTTGAAAGGCCAGTTTCCCAAGCTTCAGAATAATCTGGTCAAAAGACACTGCATGGGCATTAGGTTCGGGCTCAGCACAGTATTTTTCTTCCATCTGTTGCTTCTGAGAAATTAAGAAGCTTGTGTACATCCCTGTGAGAGTTGTGGGAGTTTTGTTATTACTCTCTCGACCGAGTAGAGGCTGAAGAACAATGAGAGAGATCCAGCAGAAGACGGGGATGTGGCACATGATGTGCAGACTCCTGGATTTCTTGATGTGACTGATGAGGTTTCCAGCAACCTCAGGACTGCTGTTATTTTTGAAGTATTGCTCTTTCTGCTCATCGTTGAATCCTCGCACCTCTGTCACTTGATCAATGTAGTTTCGGGGTATCAGACTGGCTGCTGCTGGTCGGGATGTGATCCAGATGAGAGCAGAGGGAACCAGATGTGTCTTGATAAGGTTTATTATTATCTTACTCACTGTTGTTTTTTCATTTACATTTGGAAATGTGTCATCTTCTTTAAAGTTCAAAGTAAAGCGACATTCATCCAGCCCGTCAAAGATGAACATAACTTTACCATCACCTTGAGGAAGAGAGGGCAATTCTTCAGGACTACTAAAGAAGTATTTGTTAAGCAGTCCCATGAGACTGTACTCTTCTTTAATCAAATTCAGTCTACGGAATGGAAGTGGAAATATGAAAACTATATCCTGATTTTCTGTCCCTTCAGCCCAGTCAAAGATGAATTTATTGACAGAGACAGTTTTTCCCACTCCTGCGATCCCCGTTGTCAGCACTTTTCTGTTTCGTTGACCTGTGTCACACTGGACTTTAAACATGTCCTTACACACGATTGGCTTCTCCTTGGCAGTCAATCGGTTGTGATTTGATTCGATCTGTATCACTTCATGGTCGTTCACTCTTCCTCCAGTCTCATTCCCCACCACATATATATCAGTGTAGATGTCGCTCAGGTATTCCTTATGACCCGTCTCTGAATTACCAACCAATATCTGCTCGTAGTCCCGTTTTAATTTGTCCTTCAGTCTGCGGCTGGTCTCTGTGTAATCATGAAGAGTAACTTCTCTATCGTCTGCAGTTGAGCCTTTAAGAAAGAGGGGAAAATACAGCAAAAAATAAGTGATTGTGTTTTTCATAAATTCCTGCTTCTACTATATTGAAATGAATCACACTCTTACTGCAATAGTGTTCACATGCACATCTTACACTGTTTATGCTGAAGTTGACAACATAGAAATGCCTTGATTAAAACTTGAATGCAATTGGAATTGGTTTTATCGGATTGTCACTATTGGACTCAGACCAACTTAAAGGAATAGTTCTCACCCTCAAATTGTTTCAAACCTGTATGAACGTATTTATTTATTTTTCTACTATGGAAGTCAATGGGGCCCATCAACTGTTTGGTTTCCGACATTCTTCAAAATATCTTCCTTTGTGTTCAGCAGAAGAAAGAAATTCATACTGGTTTGAAACCACTTGAGGGTGAGTAAATGGCAGAATTATCCTTTTTAAGTAAACTATTCCTTTAAGGCCACGCTGACCAAAATTATTACAAGATTTTTGATCAAACCATTGACATCTAGCACACCAAACAAGACATGAGACTGTATTAGGGTTAGGCTGGGGTTATTGCAGTGACCCTGCGTATGTAGAAGTTGCTTGTAGAAGTTTTATTTCAGGGTTTAAGACTCTTGTAAACCATTTAACCATTCGTAAAAAATGACTAGACAGTCTGTTCTAATAAATGTACTACAGATGGTGCCCAACCAGAATGAGACTTTTACCGCCGCCGTTCCCGCGGCGGCAAAATTGGGATGTGTATTTGCTGCCTTTTACCGCTGAGTGGCGCTGTAATCACAGACTTTGAAAAGTGTCAGTTTATTCTCTTTATGACGTAATCTGCCGCGGCAGTAATCTGAGCTGAGGTCACAGATAAATTCAAGATAAATATTGTGGTTAAACGAATTCAAATTCATTAAATTTAAACAAAGTAGACACACGTTAACATTGTGTGCCCAGTTTTTCTATAATTTAGAAAGGCTATGTCAATAGGTTACTTGTCATTTACTTCGTGTTATTTTAATGTGTTTGTAGATTTATTAACTGAAACATAACAGTGAAATAAATTAAAAATAATTTACCGTAAAATTAAAACATTTTCAGGACTTGCAGTTACTAACCGATGTTAGTCGGTTTAAGCATTCTTTGTTATATTCAGAATTAAATAGGCTTACATGTTGTTATGATTATCAATTGAATTCTTTAATAAATAATCAACCACAATGCCTATTAGGCTACTGCCGCAGCAAAAATAAACCAGTCGAATTTCAAGTCGTTCGCGAAATGACTAGGCTATACCGGGTGGCGCAAGTGACAGGGCAAAACAGCAGCAACTGCAGCATTTTAAAAGGTAAGTTTCCTATATGTTTATTTTAAAAAAAATAATAAAAAAAAAAACATGACGCAAGATCTTGTAAAAAAAAAAAAAAAACGTTTTTCATTATTTGAACAAAAATGAGACTGATTGAATATGTAAAAATATAAACAAACAAAGCAGAGAATAAAACAAACTTTTAGGGAAAAAATATAGGCCTATTATGCTACAACAGAATTGGTTAACATTAACGAAAGCAAAATATGTAAAAATACATTTCAAACAAACTAAAACAAAACAAATTTGTGGCCGAGTGGTAGGCTATAACTTACGTTTCAATAATTCAGATGACACGGGTTCAAATCCCGAACAAACATGGGCTACTTTTTTATTATTAATGCAGAGAGATTTGGTAGTTCTAAAATATTGCTACACCATATTGTTTTTTTCTCCTATAGCCTATATTAAATATTTTATATTTATAAAATAAAATTACCATTCATTTCCATTTTACATTAGGGACAATTTTTATCCAACAGAATGGCTGAATTAACATCTGCATAATAATAATAATAATAATAATAATAATAATAATAATAATAATAATAATAATAATAATAATAATAAATAAATAAATAAATAAATAAAAATGCCAATGTTAAAAAACACGAAAAAGACGATAGCTCTGTGGTCAATGCATTAACAATAGCCTCTCGGAGCTTCAAACGATCTGAGATCGAATCTCAGTGTAGCCGACAGTGTTTATGTTTTTCCATTCTTGATGCTTAAATATGCATCTGTTTATTAAAGTCAATCATCTTGTTTAATTATCAATTTACAACATAAATTTGCCGCTGCAAAGACGACACATCTGATGAAGGAAGACTGTCAGCCGATTGCACCAGAAAATTAAGATGATGAAGCTCTCTTTAATCTGCTAAATTATTTTTTTTGTGTGTGTGTGAATCATTCACGAGATTGAGATGACTGACAGTGATACCCGGCCATAGCAACGGAAGACATTTTTCAAAACAGATCGAACAAATCAGAAAAATACTTTCAATACAGTATTGCTTTCAATTAAAAAATAAACAATGAAAATGTAAAAGAAAAAGAAAATTAATTAAGTTTGAAAACCCATCGCACATTTCAAGGTATGAATAAAGTGTCGGAACAGTTTATTTATTTAAACAGGGTTGCATCAATAGAGTTTATTCCCTTTGTGATGCAAAATAAGAAACACAATCTCATTCTTGCAACATTTTAAATTTCTATTGTCAACGAAATTGCAGCTAAATTAAAAAATTAAAACGGTACAAAACGAAAAAAGTTCAAAGC
>CM040769.1:47295572-47305636 GCA_022829085.1 Abramis brama | reverse complement strand
GACGAGACGGAACGAAAATGATTATAAGTCTGACGTTCACAATGCATGTCATTTCTGCCTATTTTGCGTGAAATATGTCTGTTTTAAGCTAAAAAAGTATCAGCAATGCTGCCGCTTCCTATCCTTGTTTTGGGTACGCCCACCACCCGGCTGCCGCCATGCCGTGCACCAGATTCCACACAACAACAACACACCTGCGGCTAGTCACTCGCCACACATCTTCGATATTCAGGCGCCGGACTGGACAAAAGCGAAACGAACTGCGCGAGCGAGCGACAGTGCGCGAGAGAGACCGAAAGTGCGCGAGAGAGACCGAGTGTGTCTGTGCGCGAGAGAGACCGAGTGTCCGAGCATTAGTTTAGTAGGCTAATTGGTACAAAGTAATATATAATTATTATATAACTTAGATTATAACATAAATTATAACATAAATTATTATTTAACTAATTATATAATAAAGCCACAATTGCCAAAGTAAGAATGTTTTTATTCCTGGCTTTTTTGGGGTAAAACAGTGATTCCACTGTTACCACTTTATCTGTGTGTAATGTTGTAGTAGCTCAAAGTTTTTTGCTGTTTAAACTGTAAACCATTCCTTTATTACTGTGTAACCTGGGTGAATTTGAGCAATTGAATGTAGTGTAGGTAGACTACTTACTAGGCATGTTATGTTTAATGTAATTCACGAATCTTAATATATGCTGACTGTTTCTTTAAAATTCAGTTTTTTTTTAATTTTGTTTGGTTGAAATGTACTTGCTGGAAAATGTGTTTTTTACAAGCAAGTTTGCTCTTTTATTTTGTTATTGGATAAGAGATCGCAGAGACCCACCTCCTAGAGAGGTATTCGTGACGGTGATTGGTTGTTGTGGGGGGGAGACGAGAAAAAATGACAAGCTAAGTGAGCAGGTGAAACGGAGAAATCCAGATTGGATTGATTTCCTATATTGTGGTTTATTTTACTAACTAATCGTTAGTAAGTGATTCGTGATTACTGTTTAAGATGAGGGTGTGAAAGAAATGTTTTGTTGAATTTAACCCTTGTGTTATGTTGCGGGTCAATTTGACCCGTTTAGATTTTATAGTTGCTGGAAATACTGGTTAACCTATGTTTTTTTTCTTGATATTTTGTGACTTTTTCTCATTTATCATCATGAACATGCATGCAAAGTTTCAACATGCTGGTGTTTTTTGACATATACAAACAAAATTACTGTTCCTTTCGTGATGTTCGCGGGTCAATTTGACCCGCATATTTTAACGCTCTAAGGCAACTGTACGGACCCAAAATAATAACATTTCTTGGTTATACTTTGTTATTTTATTTTTTTACTACCTTATGAAGCTAAAAAAATTGGTTTTCCACACTTATTTCAATACAGAAAAATATTTTGTCGGCCACAGTTGGTAAAAATTACCTATCATTTATTTTTTCAAGCTACCTGAAATAATATTAAATCTTTTTATTTTTTTTTTGATATTTTGTGACTTTTTTGCATTTATCTTCATGAACATGCATGCAAAGTTTCAACATGCTGGTGTTTGTTTTTTTTACATATACAAACAAAATTACTATTACGTTTGTGATGTTCACAGGTCAATTTGACCCCCATAGGCTATTCAAAAGCAACTGTACAGACACAACATAAAAACATTTATTTTATGTATCAACTGGGCATCAACTCCAGTTCTAAAGTGTAAGTGTATCTAAAAGTGCTCTAACCCAAACCAAACACACTTGAAAAAGCTACATCATGGTGTTCAGAGTTAATTGCAAATTACAGATGAAAATCTTTGACAGACACAGATAGTAAAATAAGCTCTCATTTATATATTCAAGATATCTGAAATATCTTGAGACTTCGACATAGACTGCAGGAAAAATTAGCTCAGATTAATTGATTAATTGTTCAGTTATGATGTTCTAAGCAAAAAAAAAAAAAAAAAAGTACAAAAAAAAAATGTATATTCAAATATATATAAATATAATGTATATTCAAATTTTGTCAAAGCAAAACAGTTTTAAAAAATGGTTAAAAAACATTTTCATTAAATCATATCTTCAGATATATATTTTTTGGAATATTTGACAAATGTTGATATTAAAAGTTTACAGTTTGTACCTGAATCTTTGTTGTTTTTCATAGTGTGATTTTTGAGGAATTGTATTGAATCCAATGCGGGTCAATTTGACCCGGACCATAAGGGGAGTGCACAGAATTCCAACATAACACAAGGGTTAATGTGACTTCAAAACGAAGACAACATCTTTTTGTTTTTGCTGCGATGGTCGCAAAATGGGAAAGAGAACGAGATACGATCTTCGGGGACTAGATGGCAGTTTAACGCTGCGTTTCTGAGGTAACTCGTTGTAAAGCCATAATCATCGTAAAGAATGACGACTAACCAGATAGCGCTCTGAATTACCGTGAGGTTCAGAGTTCCTCTGGCCACGTGGGACACGCGGAGCCACTGAATACATCACGAGAGCCGCCAGAGAGCGAAACACTCGTTTGCCAAGCCCAACGGACAAGCTTGCAGGTATTATTCAATTTTATTTTGTGCTCTTTGGAGTGAAGTGGCCAATTCTGAGTTTGCTTTAAAGGCCACAACGCACACAAGCAACGCTACAGGCCTGCAACGCGGGGGGAAAGCGCGCACGTGAGACTGTGTGAGAGAGTGTGTGTGTGTGTGGGCCCACTATTATTTTATTATAACTTTGGTTCATCTGAGTAAGAGGATCCTTTTGTCATTTGTTGTTTTGAAGGGTTAATGTTAAAAACCAAACTACATATGCCATTTGTCATTTGAGATATTCAAGTGATTTTTTTCCGTGTTGCATTGAGTGACATTTCCTCAGTCACATGTGGGAGAGGTGTTTTGAGACCCTAGGGAAATTGTAATTCTTCTATTTACAGACCTTTATTTTCATTCTATATTCAAATAACTTTGTTTTCAAATAAATGTGTAATTGTTCATTGTAAAATCACAGATTCATTTCCTTACTTTTTGTATTCTAAATAGTGGTGTTGTCAAATACTCATTTTGAGTGTTTTATTTGTGTGCTCCATATCAATAAGAGATAAAAAATAGTGTGAGTTGAGTTGTAAGAAGAGTTCCCAAAATTAGTTGAGAGACAAAGTAAAAGAACCTGTGTGATCACTCTAAATATCTCTGAAAAGAAGAACCTTCTGTCTGAGTAGGGTGTTACACTGTGATTACTGGTGAAAATAGCCAATGTGCTGAAATTTTAGAAGAGCATCAATTCATGTAAAAAATATAACTTGAAATATGGGGATAATAGGTTTCTGCCCAATGCGACAATGAAGAACAGCTTGGCAGCACTGCATCTCCATCAATGAGAAAGTCTAGTTTATTATGCAAAGGTTTTAAGGTTAACTGTTGTTTTATGAATTGCAACACTTGCTACAACCTGTCAAACCTAAGCCCATTTCCAATAGGCTACTTTTTAACCTAAATTAATTTGTTAAAGACTACTTCTTTTTTTTTTTTTTTACTAAAATTGACTAAAACTTGACTAAAACCTTTTTGCGTTTTCGTCGACTAAAACTTGACTAAAACTATGAAGTTTATAAGTGACTAAAATGTGACTAAAACTAAAAAGCATTTTCATCCAAAAGACTAAAACTAAGACTAAAACTAAAAGGGCTGCCAAAAACAACACTGGTTGGGTATCACAAAACGTAATATAATACGAAAAAGTAGGTACTATCTTACAGCGGTTTGCAACAATTCTCCTTTCCCCCACAATGCATTGCATCACGTCACCTTGGGGAGAGAATTTACCAAAGCCCGCCTTGAGAGCGACTAGAGAGACGAGTAGTAGACAAGAGTATTCAGATAGCGCAGATTATAGATAAATAGATAAATACATAGATATAGATAGATAGATAGACTAGATATATAGATAGACAGACAGACATTTACATTTATTCATTTAGCTGACGCTTTTATCCAAAGCGACTTACAATTGCTATATATGTCAGAGGTCGCACGCCTCTGGAGCAACTAGGGGTTAAGTGTCTTGCTCAGGGACACATTGGTGTCTCACAGTGGATTCGAACCCGGGTCTCTCACACCAAAGGCATGTGTCTTATCAATTGTGCCACCACCACCCTAATAGATAGATTAATAGATAGATTAATAGATAGATAGATAGGCTAGTATAGAGAGAGATAGTCAACACAGCCAGATAGCATAACGTTAGCATAGATAGCTAGCAGCTAGATAGATAAATAGATAGAAATATATAGTAGGTAGATTGACATCTGGTCGCGGGGTGAGCTCCTCGACCACCGACCAAAACGTACTCACTTCCCTACAGCACAAGCTTTCCAACGCAGTTTCCATGGGACGGCACCGCCCACACAAGCACTTGCCAAACACAGCGACAGACACGCGGCGGCTACGTTTGCAACAACATTTTCACCGGAGTAAGAGATAAATGCTTAGAAACCTTCTATTTCTAGATGACAAAGACAAAGTTTCTTAAACTCTTGTTCTAGAAAATGAAGAACAAAGAAATGTGCATCAGGTGTACTTTGTTTTTTTATGTTTTTAATTAATTTATGAAGCCACTGCCAACTTTATCGTTTAATGTTGCATTGTTATATTATAATGTCATCATATTCTGTACAGGCAATTAGCTTACTGCGCTGTAAATAGAAAAGCCACTGCTAAAATACCTTGAAGTATTGGTATTCCGCCATGTTTCTCAGTGACATGCCCTCAACTCGTAAAGATCTGGGCTTAGAGAAAATCCCAAGCTCCCCACTGGTATTTACGACATTGTGGTGGCGTTCATGTGCGTTCACCTCGTAAATACGATCTATACGAGATGACTTGAACGTACCATAATACTAGGCTGAGGCTACCTTTCCTCCACTTCTCCCCAACATGACGTCATCACCGAATTGGGAAAAAAAAAACTTTAATACCAAAAACGTAAAAAACTGGACTTTAAGACCATTTTTGAGACATTTTAAAAATGATATACTTATCTTGAGTGATTTATGTACCCATTAATCAACAGTGGTGGTTAACCTGCAACATGGGCTTTAACATTTTGAATTTGAGTTGCATGACTGACTCGTTTAGAACTCGAAGATCCAGAATGGGACGCAATCCCCCGTCCTTTTTTGGAACTATGAAGTACCCACTGTAAAACCCGGTTTCCCTGTTGGAGGGAGGTACATATTCTATGGCCCCTTTCTCTAACAGAGTGTTCACTTCTTGTTCCATAACCAGAACCTGCTCGGGGTCCACCACTGTGGGTAGGACCCCCATAAACCAAGGTTGGCGAGACCCAAACTGTTTTTATACCCTTTTTCTACGGTCTGCAGGACCCAACGAGAAACATTTGGCAGTAGCTTCCACACTGTCAAAGATTCTACTAGAGGTACCAGTCTCTCGAGACTGGCTTCTGGATTTTGTTGTTGTTGAGTAGTAGGTCCGTCGCCCTGTAATGATGGACCGGCAGGGAACGACTGAACAGACTGCTCTGGAACCCTCCTCAGAGGGGGCAGGCATCCCGAGGCCACTACATTTCCAGGTGGTCCTTGAGATATGTGCTCGCCGGAGACCGCTGGGCCCAGAAGCACCAGAGGTAGCAGGGTTGGCAGAACGGTCCCCTGTGGGCACCGAAGGGAGACGGGCACCGTAAAAAGAGGTGTTGATCGCTCTGCTTCGGGGAGGACTGGCCTCACTGGCCTGAGCCCTCAGGCGTCAGGACCTTTTCCCCACAGCCTTCTTGCAGGGATTAAAGTTCTCCGTCGCTACGACGGATTTCCGTTAATTGCAGCAAGTCTATGACGGATTTCCGTCAATATGGTTCCAGTCTGTCCTTAATGTCTTAAATTCACTTTTTATAATTTTAAGGCCGTAAATAGGCTTTCATTTCTCAAATAGTGTAATAAATGTCTTGTCTTTAGTTTGAATAGTCTTAAATTAAGGAAAGACGAGGTGTATTCACCCTGCTGGGGGGGATGTGATCAAAGCCTGGAGTGGAGCAAAAGCACGTTCCTCTCTCCACTCTAAGCATTCTGTAATCACTTCGCTCATGGTCCACTCCGGGTTTTCAATTACCGCTCACGGAAAGTGCATGTCAGGCTACAGCTGAGCGCTGAGGTAGAACTATATTTCGGTTACCATGGACACACTTATAATGCAGGTAGGGCTGGGCGATATATCGATATAAAAAATATATCGATATATTTTTGAAATGCGATATGGAATTAGACCATATCGCATATCGATATAGTTCAAATTTGCGCTGTGATCCTTGCTCCCCTCTCCTCCGCTCCTCCTATTCCACTCTGAGTGTGTGTTTAGAGCGTTATGTTATGAGAGGCGAATCACGACTACTTCAGAAAACCCAGCACAATAGGAACTACCAGGCAGTGACATAAGTGTACGCTGAAATAAAGTTTTTCACCTCAGAAAAACGGACGTTCTTGTCCTGTCAGCCATTATACTGTTCTCGTAGCGCACACTCAATTGCACGCGCAAATGCAGCGGCGCGCGATGTATCGCCTCACTGATCAAGTGCAAAAGAAACTACGAGCATGCAACGCCGTTACGTTGTAAATTACCCGAAATAAAAGTAATGCAGGGATGATTTTCATTCTATTCACCAGGAGCAGTTTCCATGTTTCATTAACAGTTATTGTTAATATTGTGTATTCACCATCGTAACTGTCGTTTCCATATTAACCCCAAAATGCCACTATTTTTCTTTGTATTATTTTTTATATTTTTAAATGACTGTAGTGGCTCATACCAACATTGTATTAACAAAAACTAGTTTGGGACTGCTATTTAATAGCTTTAGCATAGGCCTAATGTTTATGTATTAGTAGGCTACTAGTCTTTACTATTAGTCATATTCTTACAATTTATGTTAAGTAAAGGGGAAAAGTACTTTTTTTAACACTAATTTTGTGTAAACATGTGTTATAATTTGCCTATATATAATATTTTCCCCTTTACTTAACGAAAGTTTAAGTAAAGGGGAAGGCTTAGCGAAATGGGGGGAGAATGGCAAGCCTTTTAGTTCGTGGACTAAAAAAATCAAACAGCCAGGTACGTCTTTGCACAGTATGTCACAGGAGACTTCAATATGGCAATAATGGTAAAAAAGTGCTAGGTCACCATCAATCAGAGGCTAGTCACAATGCTGCCGTTCGTGCTCTACAGTAGTAGCCTACATGCTCCCTGCCTGGTTTTCATAGATTAAAATAGCTTTTAAAATACCCCTACTGGCAATATTAAAGCGGTTTAAAACGTCTCCCCTTAAAACGCTATTGGTCTCGACTATGTAAAAAGTTAAAGGAATATGACTTGGCCTAAAAAAAAATTTCAGTCAGAAGAATTTTTTTCACTTTAATCCCTGTTCTTGGCAATAGTAATGATCCGCAGATCCGTTTTACCCCTCGAAGGCTGGGGTTGAGAGCGCCCTCCGTGTCCCCGATAATTCTGTGGGGGAGCACGGGAGGCAACGCTCTGCTTTTGGGTGGCACGGTGGGAAGAGCTCATTTTAGAAGAATGAGGCTGCTCCCGCTCAGCAGCCTCGGGATGAGAACGACGGGGGAGGAGCTTCTGAAAGGCGGCTGCCTGTTTAGATGCCTCTTGAAACTTTTCAACATTGGAATTAACAGCGTTGCCGAAGAGGCCAGAAGTGGAAAGAGGAGCATCCATCAGAACAATTTTCTCTTTCTCCTTAATATTGCTGAGGTTGAGCCACAAATGCCTCTCAGTGGCCACCAGGTCTGCCATAGAACGGCCGATAGATTCTGCCATCTCCCTGTGCAGAAAGATGTTTTCTCAAACACTTAAAACACCTCTCCTAAACATGTTATTAGACTCCATTAATAATGGCTGCCTCCAACCCTTCATCAGTCTTGTATTTCTTTGATTTTGAAAAAAGACAAAGACCCACACGAATGTGGTCTTCTGAACATAGATGTAAAGATACTGGGTAAAATGCTTGCAAAGCGTCTTGAGTTGATTTTACTGGCAATCATACACAACGACCAAACTGGTTTTATTCAAAACAGACTACGGTCTCATAATATTAGAAGGGCATTGAATATAATTTATTCCTCTAATTCTCACCCATCAGAGGCTCTTCTGCTGCTTGACGCAGAGAAAGCCTTTGATCGGGTGGAATGGGATTACCTTTTCTGTGTGCTACAGAAATTCGGTTTTGGCAACACGTTCATATCCTGGATAAAACTTTTATATTCCTCCCAAATATGTTCAGTATGTAATATTAGCGTAGACGCCATCCTTCTTATGATTTAACAAGCACATCAGGATTTATGGGAAGTGTTCCCAGTTTCGGCTGACCTAATCTACGCAGCCTAACATTGAATTATAGAAGTCTATAATTTGTTATGTATACTAGGACAAAGATATGTGTTTTTAGTCTAGATTAGACTCCATTAATAATGGCTGCCTGCCTCCAACCCTTCGTCAGTCTTGTATTTCTTTGATTTTGACAAATGCTTTTTGCATTGGTAATTGAACCCTTGGCAATTGCCATTCGTAGTGAGCAGGCCATACAGGGAATTAGGAGAGCTCGTGCTGTTCACAACATTTCTTTATACGGCGATGATGTGTTGCTCTATATCTCTGATCCGGATGTTTCTTTACCCAAAGTTTTGAGAATTATTAATTCCTTTAGCCTCTTCTCTGGTTATAAATTGAATATAAATAAAAGTGAGTTATATCCAATACATTTTCCAATTTCTGATTTACCAATGAATGCTTCAATGTTTAAAGTTGCTTCACATAGTTTTAAATATTTAGGATTAATATTTACACATAAGTGCATAGATCTTTTCAAGGCTAATTTTGCAATGCTCCTCCAACGAGTGCGGAAAGATTTTACTTGCTGGTCGGCCCTTCCCCTTTCATTGGCTGGACGCATGAATTCGGTGAAGATGAACATTTTAACTAGATTTCTGTATTTTAATGTGTCCCAATTTTTATACCAAAATCTTTTTTTGAATCCCATCTCATCTTTTTTTTTGGATCAAAGGACCAGCCAGAATCCGTAGAGAAATACTTCAGAAACCAAAGCTTGAGGTTGGGCTTGCCCTTCCTAATTTCTTATTTTACTACTGGGCAGCAAATATACACTCTACATTGTTCTGGTTTCAGAGTCATTTCGGGCTCAGTGACTGGGTCCTGGCTTGGGTTGGTATTGAAGAGGGTTCCTGCTCCCCAGTGGTCCTCTTACTGCCATCTCGCGCTGTCCTTACGCCAATTCTATTGTCCTACAATCGTTATGGATTTGGTCTCAATTCCGAAACCATTTTTGCCTTCAGCGTTTCCCAGTGTCTTCACCTATAAACCTTAACCCTTTATTCCCCCCCTGACTTAATGACAAAGCATTTAATATTTTGCAGAGAGCAGGAATTTCGGCTGTCAATGATATTTACATTGATAATGTTTTTTCCAGCTTTTTACAATTGAAACAAAAATTCTCTCTCTCTTGTGCACAAGTTTTTAGATATTTTCAGCTCAGTACTTTGGTAAATTCATTCCCTGACTTTCTGAATCTTCCGCCAAAATCTTCGCTAGATCAGATTCTTGAAAGTAGCCTTATATAAAAGGAGTGCATTGTCTACGATATACAGGCTGATTTCCTCCATCTCCACTTCCTCTCTCTGTTGTATTAGACAACAGTGGGAGTCGGATCTATGCCTCACATTTGATGATGACACTTGGAACCAGATCCTGTCCCGTGTTCATACCTCTTCTATTTGTGCTTGTCATAGTCTTATCCAATTAAAATTTATTCATCAAATTTACTGGACAAAAGTGAGGTTGGCAAAAATCAAGCGTGGTGTTGATCCTCTCTGTGATCGCTGCCATCAGGCCCCTGCTGATTTATTACATATGTTTTGGGTTATGTCCATCCTTAACTTCTTTTTGGCTATTAATCTTTAATTGTTTTTCTTCAGTGGCAAAGAGACAGATTGAGCCTTGCCCTTTGGTTGCACTTTTTGAACTTTCTCCAAATGTCACTGGCTTGTCTG
>CM040769.1:47250572-47290572 GCA_022829085.1 Abramis brama | reverse complement strand
ACCCTTCTTGCAGGAAGGAAAGCACGACACTGATGGGGCATTTTGTGGGTTTTAGATTTTTAGAAGAACACCAGTTGACGAAGAGGTTCCACTTCAACTCATAGACATGTCTCGTGGACGATGCTCTAGCGGAAGTGATGGTAGCCACCACCGCTGGTGGTAGGGTACTCAAACCTACCTCGTCCCGTCCAGGAGCCACACGTGGAGGTTCCACAGATCGGGATGAGGGTGCCATAAGGTGCCCCGTCCCTGAGAAAGCAGGTCCTTCCTCAGGGGAATAGGCCAGGGAGGTGCTGTCGCGAGGAGTACTAGTTCTGGGAACCAGGTGCGGTTGTGCCAATACGGGGCAACCAAAATTACCTGCTCCTCGTCCTCCCTGATCTTGCGCAAGGTCTGCGCAAGAAGGCTCACTGGGGGAAACGCATACTTGCGGAGGCCCCGCGGCCAGCTGTGCACCAGTGCATCCGTGCCGAGCGTGCCCTCGGTCAGGGAATAAAACAGGTCGCAGTGGGACGAGTCGTGGGAGGCAAACAGGTCTACCTGTGCGTCCCCGAACTGATCCCAAATCAGCTGAACCATCTGGGGATGGAGTCTCCATTCTCCAGCGAGAGGCCGAAGCCGAGACAGCTCGTCGGCTGCCTGGTTCAGGTCTCCCGGGATATAAATGGCTCGAAGCGACCTCAGATGCTTCTGACTCTATATGAGGAGGTGGCGGGCGAGTTGCGACATACGGCGGGAGCGTAGACCACCTTGACGGTTGATGTACGCTACTGTGGCGGTATTGTCTGATCGGACTAGTACGTGAGCGTGCTTTTGTGAGCGTGCCGTGTTGCCATGCCCACCTCGGGTCTCGATCGCGAAGCCAAAGCTGAAGCGGTCTCATATGAAGCAAATCGAGCGGCGTTACTGCGGCTGCGGATGCCATATGCCCCAGGAGCCTCTGAAAAAGTTTCAGTGGGACCGCACTCTAGCCCTCGAACTGACGAAGACAAGTCAGCAGTGACTGCGCGCGCTCGCTCGTAAGCTGCGCGCACATGGCGACCGAGTCGATTTCCATACCGAGAAAAGAGATCCTCTGCACTGGGCAGAGTTTGCTCTTCTCCCAGTTGACCCGAAGGCCCAGACGAGCTAGGTGCCGGAGCACAAGGTCCCTGTGTTCGCAAACCTGGTCTCGAGAGTGAGCTAGAATCAGCCAGTCGTCGAGATAGTTCAGGATGCGAACCCCGTGTTCTCGTAGGGGAACAAGGGCTGCCTCGACGACCTTCGTGAAGACGCGAGGAGACAGGGCTAGCCCGAAAGGGAGAACCGCGTACTGGTATGCCTGCCCCTCGAAAGCAAACCGAAGAAACGAAGTAGGCGTCCTTCAGGTCGATCGCTGCAAACCAATCCTGTGGCCGTACGCATTCGAAAAGGCGTTTGGCCGTGAGCATCTTGAACGGCAGCCTGTGAAGGGAGCGGTTCAAGACGCGCAGGTCCAGGATAGGTCGTAACCCACCGGATTTCTTCGGTACAATGAAGTAAGGGCTGTAGAAGCCGGACCTCATTCCGGCTGGAGGGACAGTCTCGATCGCACCCTTCGCCAGTAGGGTGGCGACCTCCGCTCTCATGACAGGGGCATTGCCACCGACCATTGTGAAGCGGACTCCCCTGAAGCGGGGAGGAGACTGCGCGAACTGAATCGCGTAGCCGAGCCTGATGGTCCTCGCGACCCAGCGGGACAGACCGGGAAGCTCTAACTAGGCTCCTAGTAACTGCACCAGCGGGGTCATACGGACCACAGACGTACCGTCGGTGGTGCAGCGAGGCGGAATGACCGGCCCAGGCGTGGGTGGCATAGCGGCCCGGTGTGGGGGCACGGTCATTAGCCGCGTCCTGCCAGAGGAAGCCAGGGGAGGACCAGCGTCCCACGGGGGCGTGCTCTGGCAGGGGTCTGGCGACAGAGGGGGACGAGAGTGGCGGGGCTCGTGAGCGGCGCGCACTGTCATCCGAGAACTCTGTGTGCTCATAGATGGGAGAGTGAGTTCTTTCTTTAACCATTTTAGGGTATGGGATAACCAAGGATTCTCCCCCGGCCCTCCACCGGGGGAAGGAGCGGCCCTGCTACCTTCTCCTGAAAAGAACTCAGTGCCATCTCTGAGCAGCCCGTCTCAGGAGCGCCGCTTGGCCTGGCGTTTAGCGGGGCGCAGGGCGGGAGAGGGCTGTGGCGCCTTCCTGCGGCTTCCTCCACAACGCGGGCCGGAGGCAGATGACTGCTGAGGCCGGTCGGGAGGGGCGGGAGCCACAGGAGGGCGCCCTCGGCGGCGAGCAGGCTGAGGCACCTGTGCCGACGACTGCGCTGCCGAAGCAGCGGGCCGCCGGGGCAGGACATGTTTTAGAGCCTCAGTCTGCTTCTGGGCAGTCGAGAACTGCTGGGCAAAGTCCTCGACTGCGCCGCCGAAGAGGCCAGCCTGGGATATGGGGGTGTCGAGGAACCGGGTCCGCTCAGCCTCCCGCATATGAGCCAGGTTAAGCCACAGGTGTCGTTCCTGGACCACACATGTGGACATCACCTGACCCAGCGAGCGTGCGGTCACCTTCGTCGCCCGGAGAGCGAGGTCGGTGGCGGCACGCAACTCATCGAAGAGTGCTGGGTCAGTCCTCCCCTCGTGCATGTCATGTAACAACTGGGCCTGGTAGACCTGCAGTGTCGCCATGGCATGCAGCGAGGAGGCTGCCTGCCCCGCAGCTCTGTAGGCCTTCGCCACGAGGGTGGAGGAGAACCTACAGGCCTTGGAGGGGTGCTTTGGGTCGCCACGGGAAGAAGCACTCTGAGGACACAGTTGCATCGCAACAGAGCGTTCAACGTGGGGAACCCCAGTGTACCCTTTGGCAGCCCCCTGATCGAGAGGAGGAAAGGCGGAGGAGGTCGCCGAGCGATCACGGGAAGACAATGGTGCCTTCCAGGACCTCGTGACCTCCTCATGCACATCCGGGAAGAAAGGTATTGGGGTTGGGCGGCGACGAGGGTCAGCGGCCGCTCCCAAAAACCAATCATCCAGCCGCGAGCGCACTGGACCAGGTGGCGGGGACCACTCAAGACCAATGGCCGCGGCTGCCCGGGAAAGCATGGCCGTCAGCTCGGGATCAGACTCGGGCAATGCTGGGACACCCAAGGGTGGCAGCACAGCCGAATCGTCACTTCCCAAGGACTCCTGCCCACCTTGTGATGCAGCGATCGACATACGGTCCTCCTCTGGAGCGCCAAATGAGACATGCGGCAAGTCAGTGGACTGTACTGCAGGCTCATTTGGAACACTCGCGGGTTGCACAGTGCTAGAGGGCGGTGTGGAGCGTGGAATAGTCGGCGCTTTGTTCCACACCGTAACCCTCAGGTCACCCTGGCCGCCAGCCGAAGTACCAGCTCTCGTGGAGCTCGTAGATCGGGGTGCGGGTGAGGGGACTCTACCACGAAGGTCATTGAGTCTCGACCGCAACCGTGCGATGGGCATGTTCCTGCAATGGGAACATGACTCATCCACAAACGCTGCCTTAGCGTGCTCGACACCCAGACACACAAGGCAGCGATTGTGCCCATCAGAGTCAGACACATATAGACCGCAACCAGAAATACACGGGCGAGGCATCTTTAAAAAGACGTGCCGCGTGCAATGCTCTTTTGTGAAAGGAGATTACTCCACAAATGCTGAAGCGACCAGGGAGAGAACACACACACTCTGGCAAATCACTGCACAGATAAGCAGGGAATGTGCACTCGCTGGAACTCGCTGTCACACCAACACTTGGAGAGAGGCTCGTCTCGAAGAGAATGAAGAAATAACTCAAAATTTGGCTGTGGAGTGAAGAATCAACTTGGCTCCGAAGCGAAAACATAAACATATACATAAACATATACCCCCAGGATGGGGCGGAGATACATTATGCAAATTCCGCAGACCCATGGCATTTCATTGCCATTGGCTCGTTTTATATACTCGAAGATGATAGGCTTTCTAAGCGAAACCCCATTCGTCGTCATCCGACGTAACCCGGAGTGACAACGAAAGGGAACTGTGTGTTTCAATCAATTCACACATTACACGACTTGAAGCATTGTGAGGTTCCAAATGATTCCTATCAAGAACATGATTTTCCATACAGTTAAAATCCCCCCCAAAAAAGAGATAATCATCAGAATTACAATTTTGTAAAAAAAAAACATTATTTAAGAAAACAATTCTTTCAGTACTATTTGTAGGAGCATATATATTAAGAAAAACAAAATTAAACTTTTCAAATTTTGCTTGTAGGATTAAAAGCCTACCAGGTATCATTTGCTTTATTTCACATGAAATTGGCAGAAAACTTTTTGCAAGAAGAATGGTCACTCCGCCTGTAACTGAGCTCAGATGTGTGAAGTACACTTGCCCTTGCCATTCTTTCCTCCAGTCAGTTTCATTCAAGCAATCACTGTGTGTTTCCTGTAAGAACATTACATCTACACCCTTCTGACTAATTAACTCAAATAATAGTGCTCTTTTTTGAATATCTCTAGCACCATTCAAGTTAAGGGTGCCCACTTTTATTGCACTCATTTGACTGCATAGGTTTAAACAACACAAAGAAACACACAATAACTTAAAAAAAAGATACCTATGTAGTTTTAAATCCATCTTCAATCTTTAATTCCAGTTTCACTTTAGAAACAAATTTCTTCAGTCTATATATCTCCTGTACTGTAAATTGCTCTTCACCTTCTCCCCTCATCAACATCATGGCTGATTCAATGAATGCTTTCCGATCAGGAAAGTAATCTACAACCTGCACATTCTTCATATTCTTTGTCTTTTGTAAGAAACTTCTCAATTTTACAAAAGAATAGTTTTGTTGATCCTTCTCATTGTTACCATCTACAGCCTCACTATCAGAATCCTCCATTGCACTATGTTCAGTTTCATCAGCTTGTTTATCCATCACCACTTTATCACTTTTTGTCCTTGGGGATTTCCTGACACGTTTCCTCTTACTAGGAGGAGCTTTAAACAAAGCCTCATCCTTTTCAAAGTCAGTATTATTCTCCTCAGCTAAAATACATTCAGCTGCAGCTATAACAATATCAGTTATCACAGTAGTTGGGTAGATGACAAATAAGGGTGAAACAGCATTTTTTAAAACAAAGTTCTAAATTGCTTGAGAATTGTATGAATGTGTAAAGTTCAAATACTGTTGTTTTTGAAACTGTTAGAGGTTAGCAGATTTTTTTTTCTCATTATGTAATTTATTAAGCTTTTCTCACAGCTCCAGGCAAAATATGTCCTGCGGTGTGACATGACATTACTACAAAATTCAAATATTGAAATATTATTAATTTCAAATACAAATCAGGTATGTTTCAAATTTAACAAGTATTCTTAACCTGTTAACCGTTGCCAGTGCGCCCGCGCACTGAAGCGTTTTTTATTTATTTAATTCAAAATTACTATCAGATTTAATGTTATACCTTGACAAACTATACATAATTAAAAAGATATAATACTCAAGTTTCAGTATTTGACCACTATTGTATTCTGAGAAACTCATAGTGACAGTTATGTCTTAATTTGTGTTAGGAGTTATGAAATGAAAAAATGAGTCGATACCTTGAAAGGTATAGCGGAGGATCTTTAGATAATTTTAGATAAGACCCGCCCTCTCCACTTTTTGAAAAGTTTGATTGATTCACCAGAATGATTGACAATTAGGAGGACCAATAGTATAGGTGATCCACCCGGAAGTAAAAAATCCTTCCGCTATACCTTTAATATTAATTATGCGCGTCAGCCGCTTTCATTCATAAAAAACTCTGTGCTGTCGTCATGACAGCGATACACAAAACAACGTCCCTCAGGGCTTTAGCTAAAAAATGTGCAGATTTGGAGAAATATTGATAGATTCTCATAGATTTACATCATATTTCTATAGACAGGAATAATATTTATTGAATTTATACCCAAATGCGTCGATATAATCATTATGAGCACTTGGATCCTCTGATACTGTGTTTTCAATTCATACCAATAGCCTGAGGGCGCTATATGCACAATAATAGTCCATATATAGAACATGAAGAAGAGCCATGATCATGTGACATTCCAGGACGTCACTGATACACACAAAGCTACAGAGATCGCGGCATCGCGCTGTAACATGCAGATAAAGATGTTTTGAAGACAATAAACATGATTGCAATGATATTTGAGTTACCTGTGTTTTTCAAGCCATGCCAGGTATTTTCATAATAATAGATTATTTTTATAATGTAATGCTAATCTATATAGACTATCATTGTGCAGAATACTATACTGCCCTACAAAGGCAAAAGACCTTAAGTCGCTAGAGTGTGGAACTGAGAAAAATGACTTTAAAGATTTTTAGTTGTCCCGCCAAATTAATTATAGGTAGGACACTGGAAATCTGGCAAATAGATGTTTAAGTAATGGAAATGATATACATAAAAAAATCTTGAGCTCAAACTTGACTTTTGACCACTATTTTAAAGTTACTGTACTCTGCCTTTGTATTGTCAGCAAAAAGTGAGAAGTCATGCCAAGGCAAAAGGCAGTAACTTCCACATTATCAATATTTGGTTGCTGATCACCATTAACAAAATAATTATAGTAACATACACATGTATAAAATCTAGTGATCATGGCATTTATTTTGTATGATTTACAATTATTTATAGCCATCTACTTATTGATATCCTGTGCTTTGGTTGCATTCTGATGGCATTATTAATACATTTGACATGACAAAATACCTCCATAGATATAATAGTCGAGCTTTGACTCGACCGCGTTTAGGGCGGGGCTGAAGGCGAAGTTTTGGCACTCTGCCAGCTAGTTTGCAAAGCTTTAATTCTTGCTTGTATTCATCTGATACGGCAATGTGTCACGTTTTTCTGTCAACTCTGCATAATCCTTCGTGATCGATAACGCACGTTTGTCGATGGAGCGGTTTCAGACCATAAATGTTCTGACCGCAATTGTGTAGGACAAAGCTCTGAGGACATCAGAAGTTACAGGGACTGGCTACACCGTAATATTAATTTTAATGGACAGTAAAACAAAGGCAGATAACCGTACAATCTGGTAGGTAGCATTATTTGAAAGAACACCGGCACAGTAACTTCATATTGACGCGCGGCTAAACAAAAGCAGAGTAGGCTACCGTAACTCAATTTGAGCGTTCCAAAACAAAGCCAAAGAGCGGTAACTGATGTTACGGTGTTCTGCCTTTGTTTCTCATGGGCTTTTGGAAGTTACTGTTAAGACAAATCATTATTTTCTCGAAAAAACAACGGAATTGATTCAAGATACTTATCCACATGATAAAGAAGGTCTTGAATGTGCCAAAAATATAAATAACTCATTTTCGACCAAAAACAAAGTTACGGTCTTTTGCACGGCAGTATACCAATCGTATATTTTCTGTCTGATTTTTTTATCTGAAGCCAAATTAGATCACAGAAGATTATTTAAAATACTCGACTTGCGTTATAAAGTAAGTTTGGAGCACAAACATGGTTTTAATCTCAGAAATTGTCATGTAATGATGGTGTGCTAAGCTAACATGCTAGCTAGCCCTAGGTGCACCTGCCACTAGCAGTTATACTTTTATGATTTTTTGAATGCTTACTGAAATGTTTCTTTATTCAAGAAATGCATTTGATACAGTTTAAAATGTGAGGTGAACTTTGAGAAAAAAAATTAGGGACTGAAACCCTATGAATAGCCTGTGAATAGCCAGTCGTTAGTAGGGGTGTAAATCGGAGCCTACATGACGATTCGATACGATACCGATTTCTTAAGCCAACGATTCGATTATTTTCGATACTTCAGAATTCCCTGCGATACGATTCGATTCAATTCAATACTAGATTTTTACATGATATCTATTAAGTTTCAAATAAATCAACAAAAATAATAAATAATTTGCCTTTAATTGATAATACAGAATACAATTGCATGTCACAAAGAAATTGTTTTTCCACCTCCACGAATGAGACGAGTGTTGTTCATTATGTCGCCTTGTTGAGGTAAATTGTAGTTTTCCTTGCTTTACCGCGGTCTTAAAGTAAAAAAGATGACTGTGAAAAATAGTAGAATTAAATTAAATACATTTATGGTGAGATTACTACAATTTATTTAATTAAACGCATTTATGGTGAAATTACTACATTTTCATGTCAATCTGTGTTCATTTTGACCACGAAACATGCGCTGTCACTTTAATTCAGCGCGTGCAGCACAGCAGAAATAGACTCAGTGCGGAAACGATCTCTGCACTGCTGTGCACCGCAACTGGAACGGATCGACGGACCGCAACCGCGTGCAGTGTGAAAGCTCTGACCTGTTAACATGGGTACTGAAAAAAATATGCACCGCATACGCACTGCAAACGGAGTATGTGTGAAACGGGCGCAATCAGACAAACGCTCCATCTGTTTTCCTGAAGACAAAATACATCCACACCCATGACTTGACGCCGACTGGAGTGTGTAACATTTCACTGTCATTGCCAGCTCGCTCTGACGGATCCATGTCAGACTCAACAATGTGTGTGAACATAGATAGACTGTGAAACGTAAGTAACGCGTGTGAAGCGGTGTGAAGAAGACAATAATGAGGTTAGTGCCACCCGCAGCTTAGTAGGTTGTACGCATATGTCGGAGCAGATGCTGAAAATAGACAGGTGGCAAAATAAACACATTAATCGATACTCTCGCGGACGCATCGATGCATCGAATTGTCGGCTGTATAATCGATGCATCGATACGAATCGATTAATATTTACACCCCTAGTCGTTAGTAACTATAATGCAGACAAAAGAAATGCATATTTAGAGCCATAACCAGGCTGGAGAGGTGTGAATGTGTGCAGGGGGAGACTGAGACTGAATGGGGATCGTTTGCACCACAAAACAATAGAGACAATATACTGGATAGATGGTTAGAAGATGACAATAAACAGCAGTAGCATTTTAGCGTCAAATCAAAATAAAGTCATTTGACATGGTCTTGAAAAACATTTAACTAAATACAGAGTTTTGGACTTATTATCTTCAGATTTTAAACATAAAATGTTTAGACATGTGGCTTTAGCTGTAGTGCATTTCTAGATTGCTCCAGTGCCAACTTCAATTTTATTTTCATGAGGATATTTCATAAAAAATAATTTCTAATAACTTTACAAAACTTTGAAGCTATTTATAACAATTTTTTTTCATTATGACAATAATTAATTCTACATTTACAATAAACTGCCAGGTGTCAGCTTTCAAACGAGATCATACTTGTGCTTTTAGTACAAAGGGCTCATGAACTGTATCTGTTTCAGTTTGGGTATGTCATTTCTGGGGATTTTTCAAAAGTGGGGTTGCAGCTTAACAGGTTAAAGAATGATCATTACAATTCTGCATATATTTTTTTTCACAGCTGTTTTTTGATTATATTCTTTGCTTGTGCCATCTTTTGCCACTCTCTCCAGTGGAAATATTGTGTAAAATGAGAAAAAAATATTTGAAAATGTTTATTATTTTTTTATATAGTTATATTATGCAATGTTTTCAAATGCATATAATCATTTAAAGGAGTAGTTCACTTTAAAGTGAAAATTCTGTCATCATATACTCACCCTCATGTTGTTTCAAACCTGTATGAATTTCTTTCTTCTGCTGAACACAAAGGAAGATATTTAGAAGAATGTCAGTAACCAGACAGTTTCTGGGTCCCATTGACTTCCATAGTATATTTTTTTCCTACTATGGAAGTCAATGGGACCCAGAAACTGTCTGGTTACTGACATTCTTCTAAATATCTTCCTTTGTGTTCAGCAGAAGAAAGAAATTCATACAAGTTTGAAACAACATGAGGGTGAGTATATGATGACAGAATTTTCATTTTAAAGTGAACTATCCTTTTAAGATAGTTAACATAGTAAAAGTCGTTTAATTGTGTTTGAAGTGATGTCACACCACAGGACATCCTGTCACACCACAGGACGAAATGAAACACTGTATGAACATTTATGGTGAAATTTATTGAATACTTTTGTAACAAACAAACAAATTCATTTGCATCTTTATTTGAACATTAATGAAAATGCAACATATCAGTACAATCTTATTACTTAGTGTATGAATTTGAACTAAAAACATAGTGAAAAAGACATACTGAATAATTAACATTTTGGAGGCGTCAAATCAGACCCCGTCATAAAGACCATTAATTTCTATTTTTAACTTAAAAGACTAAACAAAGATCTTTTTTCTCAGGAGAAAGTCATTAAAATCATGCTAAAATAATTAAAAGCATGTTAAAATCATCAATTCAGCTCTTTGAACAAAGATTCCAGTGAACAAGAGAAATTTGACTTCATCCTGTGATAACCTTTCCCGGTACCTCCTTGTCCTTTCTTTGCTCATAATATTTGCAATATTTGTTTAATATATATAGAGAGACAGAGATATATTTATATTTATGTTTAATATTGCAAACATAACAGACGAGAATCTAGCTACTAGACATCTGACTTAATTATGTCACACTACAGGACGGGCTGTCACACCACAGGACTCTTTCACCTTTGCAGCCATTTTGAGTCATTGCTATACAAGACTGACCTTGGGCATTACAGTAACTGAATAAGTTCATTGTTTTAAACCTGAATATGATTCTTTTTAAAAAATATTTTTCTTTTTTCTCGAACTAGATCAGTCTAGATCAGTCACACCACAGGACTATCAAAAATGGGCACGTTCATGGTCTGACAGAAATGATGAAATATATCAAATTAATAAGAGATTAACACTCATCTTTTAACCTCCTTAGCACATCCAAACATCTGGGGGACTTCCTGGTAGGGGGCTTGACTAAAGGACCCCTATGGCTGTCCATGTAACTGCCAGTACAAAAATCTAATATCCTATGTCACACTGCAGGACAGCATTTGTGTTTCAAAACTAAATGTACTGTAAATATTATTTTAGTACTTTTTAGCATTTTGAAAACTTAAGTTAATTAAGTAAATACATACAAAATAATTCCAAGGCATTTATTAGCTGCTCCAAACATATCTGCTTTATTTTACTAATATTTACATTTGATGAGTCATCAATGTTACAGTCACACCGCAGGACATTTTGCTATTCACCTTGAAATATGAACAACACCAAATACATTTTCGTCCCAAAATCATAATATTGAAATAAAATGATGTTCTATGCCCCACTGGTATGTGTTGATTTAGTTGAGAAATGCAGTTCAGTAAACATTTACACTTAATTACAGAAAAAACTTGCGTCACGTCATCTGCCCAGTTTCACTTTCATTCTCAATTTCTGTACTTTCCACACCTCCTGAAACAACATCCCTACTTTCCTCACGCTCAACCCCTCTAACATCAACAGTCCTGTTGGTATCTCCCCCCTCTTTTCGCGCATTAGATTGTCAGCGCTAGTCTGCTCCACATTACTGCTACCGGCAATTTCATCTGTCAACAAGCCATCACTCGCACCTTCAGCCCTCCCACAGGGCACACTCGTTTGGTGTGACCTTCTTTGCCACACTCAAAACACTTCATTGTATCAGAAGATGCAAAAATAACATAATCAAATCCATCAATTCGAAATTTGAACGCAACATTCATGTCATCTTCGCCACTGTTTAAAATCATAAATATTTGCCGTCTAAAACAAACAACATGCTTGAGCAATGGAGACTTGCAACCAAGCAGTATTTTTTTCATTTGCAACATTATTTTGCCATGCCTAGACAACTCTGTTGTTAACAACTCATCCTTAATGAAAGGCGGAACGTTTGAGAGGATAATTATTTTTGTGGGTTGAATCAACGGTACAACAGAAACTAGCGTATATCTTGGATCACAACTCCACTCTGAACAACACACTGCATGAAAAGTGGGATTTTCGTCAGTAAGCGGCATTGTCGATTGTCGTGGAAGTTCAGGTTTACGACTGCACACGGCAATATGCAGGCAACACCGAAAACTGACGTGAATTGTCGGAAATTGACGTGGACCTTGCTTGGCAGTTGTCCCCCCATGACCCCCTCCCCCTTATTCTAGGGGAGGCTTTAACATGTAAATGAAAATGCTGTGAGCTATACAAATGCAAATCAGGGCAGGGGGAGTTTTACCCCAGGTAACATTTTTCTAAAAGGTATTTACTTCATTCTAAGAAAATCTCTGGTATAAATAGATCAGGCTCAGTATAGCCTAATTATAGACTCTTAAATTTTAGCTTAAATTTATATATTTAATGAAAGTAGCTAGATTAGTTACTATGTGTCATTAGCAGTGGCGGCTGGTGAATTTTATTTTAGGGGGGGCTAAACCAAACCCCTGTAGGGGGGTCTGGGGGCATCCCCCCCCATAAGATTTTTATTTTTATTTTCACATACAAACGAAGCATTCTGGTGCATTCTGACAAAATATTAAAGACAAAATAGAACATTTTCTTACAAAGACGAATGAGGCTGGGGAACTAAGTTTTAACTTAATTTATTTGCCTTGTAGAATTCAGCAAGATTAAAAGTGCAAATACATCAATAGAAATTGGGAATTATACACAAGCTAACATTCTCTCTCTGTGTCTGTATGTGTGTTTGTGAGAAAGTGAGAGAGAGAGAGAATGTGATTATATAATATGTACAACCTTTTATGTGTGGTTGTTCAAGACACACTGAAGGCATGATGCCACCATAGGTTTGCAGAGAACTACATACAATATGCACACTGAAGGCATTATGCCACCATAGGTTTGCAGAGAACTACATACAATATGCACACTTGAAAGGGGTGGTGTGGGGTTGTGAGGGCCGCTGTAACCCAGTGTCCATCCTCACGGGAAGGGGTGGGTGGGTTGTGAGGGCCGCTGTAACCCAGTGTCCATCCTCACAGGAAGGGGGGGTGGGGTCAGATAGAAAGAGAGAGAGAGAGTCTCGTCTCTCTTTCAGTGCAGCAAAGCGGTCAATGACTTTCTCACTGAAATCATGCATTTTGAGGACTAGTTCCCTCTCCATGGAGAGCATGGCCAGTGCATTCAGACGTTCCTGGTCCATTGAATTTCGCAGGAATGTCTTAATTCTTTTCAAAGTTGAGAAACATCTCTCAGCTTCAGCTGTTGTCATGGGAGTAGTTATGAGAATGTTCAACAAACTCACAGTCTCAGAGAATGCCTCCTGGAGGTTGTAGCTCATGATAACCTGGTACAGTGCCAGTGCACCACAGCAAGCCTTGAATTCAGGATTCTCATAGATCAGAGACAGTTCCGTCTTGAGCTTTTCCTTGTTCAACGTGGGATATGCTTTCACAGTGGCATTCAGAGCCTCAGCAGGAAATGAATGGCAGTACCTTTCGAACATATCTCCCTGTACTAAGGTAGCACTCACAAGGTGGCCAGTGAAAGAGAACCTCGCTTTGGTGTGAGCCAGGATGGTGTCGCAGACCTCTTCAGACAGCCTCTGCTTCGCCTCTTCTGTCAAAGCCGTCCTTGGTCTGTCGGTTCCTGATGGCTCTTGCAGCTGGTCAGAGTCTCTGAATGCAAACAAACCAATAATGTGGTTGTTAGGCTGTGTACAGTACTGTAGTCTACGTGATGCACATGTTCACACTTTATCCAGTACAAAGATGTCAGTATATTACCCACTGATGGTCTTCGGGGTCCATTGGACCCTAAATTACTTTTGCTTAAATTAAAAAAAAATGTTCTCTTTTTTAATGGTATTAAACTTCCTACGGCTCTCAACACTTTCTAGATCTACAAAAAAAGTAAAATGGAATGTTATCTGTTTTTATGTAGGCGTGACAAAAATAGTGACACTTGTGATCTTTGGAGTCTATTGGACCCCAGACAATAACATTTAATTTTGTAACAGAACAATAGTTTTACAGTTTATAGTTTATTTACAGTATATAGTTTTACAAATATAATAAATAATGTTTTTACTCCACATGTGTACAGTTTTTGGAGTATTTATTATATTTTTTAAATTTCTATAAATAAATATTTATTTATCACTGGACTCAAAATAGACAAAAACCAGGAGTGTCACTTTTTTTGAAGACCATCAGAGGGTTAAAATGGGCAGGGATGCATAATGTTATTAATAAAAACTGTTTTTTAAGCTATCCATTGTGCCTCGCCTAACCAGGATGTCCAGCAGATAGTAAAGCAAGCTAGATTACACCACTGGCAATATATTATAAAAAAAGAACATATATTAAAAATATTATAAAAAAGAACACAAATACAGTCTCCTTTCATGCATCTGTTCTCACAAAGATGTGCTTTGAGAAGGATCGAATAATATAAATGTTATCTTACCTAATGGTCTGCACACTGCTTGTGAAGCTCTCGAGGGCCCTTCTGATGAAGACTGCATCAATGTCCTTCTTCTGGAGCTTCTGGTACAGAATGTCGACGTGGGGCATGATTTTGTGAAAAAAACACAGAAAAAAAATAAAATCTTCGTCCTGTAGCATCCTCACATAGCCAGATGCCTCTCTCACGCTGAGCTGGTCAAATGGACCATGTGAACCCGTCTTGATGGCTTCAAAACATTCAAGGAGGTCATCTCGGTTCTCGTACACAGTGTTGACGATCCTGCTGTTAAAATTCCACCTTGTAGATGAAGCTCTGGGCAGTCTTCGTGAAACAGTCTTGTCCAGAACGCTGCATCGTTTTGGTGACCGGGAAAAGAAAGACGCAATACCGCTCAGATCGGAAAAGAAAACGTTAACTTTTTTGATGTGGGAGGTAGCTTGCTGCATGATCAAATTAAGCTGATGTGCATAGCAGTGCACATAATGGGCATTCTTAAAATGTGCACGCACCTTTTGCTGCACACCAGCCTTCTCTCCCCTCATCACACTGGCACCATCGTAAGCTTGTGCAACGAGTTTCATTTTGTCGTTGTCGTCGGCCAAAAGTTGGTTCAGTCTCTCCAAAAGTACACTGGCAATTGAGACGTTGAATCCGAGATGGGAATAAACTCAAAAAAACGTTCCTGCACTGCATGGTTGTCATCAATGTATCTAAGCACAAGAACCAGCTGTGTCTGCGTGGAGACGTCCGTAGTTTCATCAGCTTGGATGGCCAGATAGCTAGCTGACTTGACCTCCTCCACAATCCTTTCCTGCGCAACCGCTAGCATACATTCTAAAAGCTCGTTCTGCACCGTCTTGGATGTGCCCTTAAACACCGTGGCATTTTTCAAAAACTTCATCTAACTCTGCCACGAAGTCCACCAATCCAAGAAAAATACCTGGGTTTGTGGAGCCCTCCGTCTCATCCTTGCCTCGCAAAGCCAACTCGAACACTCCGCAAAACTTCACACACTGGATGAGCCGGTTGAGGATGTGTCGGTTCTTGCTCACCTCATCGTTGTGGCGACGAACAGCCAACCTTTATCCCTCATTCAGTTGAGTGGCAATGTTCACCCTCCCAACAGTCGCAAATCTCAAGCAGCTATCCATGTGGATCTTTGACATCTCATGCTTCTTGATTTTCTCAGACAGATGGTGCATATCTGTCACACCAGTCGAAACCCAAGCAGTGCTGTCTGTCGTCCGTGTGTCAGGGTGGAAGAGTAGGCAGGGGTAGCAGAAGACTGCGTTAGCTTCTTCACAACCTGCTAGCCAGCTTTTTTTCACATACCAATTTGTTGAAAATCCTCGGGTGTAGGACTTTCCAGCCTTTATAGAAATTTGTTTAATAATTAATTTTGGTCTTGGAGGTCCTGATTGTTTTAATGCCAATTTGTCTGATTTGGATCGTCGACTAAAAGGAACTTCTTTCAGAGACGCAACAGAATTGCACACATTAGCAGCCATTTTAAAAAGTAGCAAGTGACTTGATCGAATATCCCCCTCGCTCTCTTTGCTCAGTTACGTATGACGCAAGCGCGTAAGTGCGAGTCCCAAATCCTCATTGAAAATGCATTGAAGGCTCATTTTCCGAAAAAAAAAAGTTTTAACATGAGAGTCAATGGGAGAATGCTTGGGCGATTTTCCACCTCAATGAATTCGCCCAGAGAGGCGGGAGTCGCGGCCAATCAGATTTGTCAGATTCAAGTCATGTTTCAAATGGTCGCGCCCAAGAGTTGCGGGCGCGACCATTTGAAACGTGACTTGAATCTAACGAATCTGATTGGACAATGACAGTTAATATGTCTAGAACACTGAAAACTACTTTTGCTGTGATAGAATTTGTAAAAAAAATATCCTCTTTCTCCCAGTTGGTAGTGCGTCGCCCAAATCGCCCCTATACACCATCCGCCTCTGGTCATTAGCAATGGCCAATGTTATGTAAAAAAGACACAAAACCATTTATTTCAACAATTAATTTCAATCAGGCTTTGCCACAAAGGTAAAATGTGCATTCCATGCAAACAGCATCACAATCTCTTAGAGCCCAACCACTGTGCATAATACAACATGAACAGAAGATTGTATTTGACTCATGCTGCATACACATACAGTACGCAATGACAAGAATTATGCCTACTGTACATATAGAGTTACAACTACGATTAGAGTTGTTTGCATAAAATGTATCGTGAACATTCACATGTTTGCCCTGTGATAGGCTACAATTTATCTCTATAAATACTATTTTCTCAATTCTGTGCATATATTTTTACTTACTTAGATCAATTGACATGATGCTGATAATGACGACATTGTGTGTAAGTAACTTTTTTACTATTCTGGCCTAGTAGTAGTGTAAATATGCCTCGTTTCTATTTTGCATTAAAAATGTTTGTGGCCCCTTTAAGAAATCCCTCTCTTCTCGCGATACTATTCACTTGTGCTGGACGCGTGCGCGCGACCAGAGAAGCCATTTTTCACTGTTCAGGAGAGCTCCATGTGGTGCGTGCATTGATCGGATTCTATGTTATACGATCTTCATTCTTGGTAAATATTACTCCAATATCTTTAATATGCACAAATAAGTTGTGAAGCAAAGTTAACCCTCTGATGGTCCGCGGGGTCTTTTTAACCCGCAGATGACTTTTGCTCAAATTAAAAAAAATGTTCCCTTTGTCCAAATGGTATGAAACCTTCTACGGCTCTTAACACTTTCTAGATCTACAAAAAAATAAATAAATTGGAATGATATCTGTTTTTATGTTAGCGTGACAAAATTTGTGACACTCGTGGTCAAAATAGACAAAATTCATCATCAAAATCAGAAACAACGCAGAACACATCGACAGAAATAAAGTGGCACACTTCCACCAATTCAAAAAGCATCCACAATGCTAAATTATTTTGCTCACAACAAGCGCACACACACACATATAGAGGAATACATTTTTTGAGACTATAAAAACTGTTCTCTTATCATTTGTAAAATAAAATCATCCAAAATGCAGTACCACCACAAAAATAAATTGGTGACACTGACACATTAAAAAAATGTGCGCACACACACACACACAGGAACATTTGTAAGGCTATAATTTGTCAAATAAAATCATCCAAAATGCAGTACCACCACAAAAATAAATTGGTGACACTGACACATTGAAAATGTAAACACACACACTCACACACACACGCATACACACACAGGAACATTTGTAAGGCTATAATTTGGCAAATAAAATCATCCAAAATGCAGAACCACTACAAATATAAAGTGGTGTGGTGACACTGGCACATCGACAATGTGTACTCACACACTCTCTCTCTCTTTATCTCTCAGACACACACACACACACACACACACAATTGTGTGTGTCTAGAATCTAGAATTAGATTAAAAATAAATTATTGAAATAAATGATAAAATCTTAAGACTCCAACATTTCTCTTTGTAACATTTTGTTCAGGTTTGATTCTAATCATAATGTAACATTATTGAAAAACTGGGGTTTTTTTGGTACAAAAAAAAGCTAAACTTTGACAAAAATATTTTATTTTTGTTATAATAGGCTATGTGCACAAGCGTCGCGACGAACTTCCGCTATTGTCAGTTGTCGGCATATCAGTTTCCGGTTTACGGCCGCTTTATCGGCATCCGCTGTAAACAAACAAGATGAGTGCTGCTGTTGTACGAAATAAAGAGATACTATGTGCGTGACACATCTAAGTTTCTAAGAACTGTAGGTGGATCTTACGGCCGTTTCCCACATACTCCGTGTGCAGTGTGTGTGTGTGTGTGTGCGGTGCAGGAGCAGCACGCGCTATAGTGCTTCATATATGATGCGTTTGCAGTGAATAACTGATTCACGGCTGTACCACAAACACGTACTATTTTTATTTAAAATCCAGAAGTTACGCTGCAACTTTTATTTAATAAAATGTTTTTTCAGCATTGCGATTCTCTTTGTACACATATAACCTACACTCTTTAATGGACGCATGCACGTTTAAACACAATTTAAACAACGTTGGGCTATTATTCCATGCATTACTTATATTAAGTTGCTCAAGCAAGTGGTCAAATATTTAACTGTAAATTGACAAAAACAGCAGACTCTCATGCCTTTTCTTTTCTTTTCCATTTATATTTTAATAAAATAAATCTTGCATGTCACAAAGAACTTGTTTTTCCACCTCCACGAATGAGATTACTACAATTTATTGACAAATTACAATTTATCTAGATTGTTTCCGCACCGAGTCTATTTCTGCTGTGCTGCAAACGCTGAATTAAAGTGACAGCGCATGTTTCGTGGTCAAAATTAACAAAGATTGACATGAAAATGTAGTCATTTCACCATAAATGCGTTTAATTAAATAAATTGTAGTCTCATTCGCGAGCTCTCCACATACGTCATGGTTCGTTTCCGTCAATATGTGGCACAGACGAACGCGACGTTCACAGGCTGTAAATTGTCGTTAACTGCCGAAAATTATGGAGATTTCCGTCCGTTTACGGGGACGAAAATCCCACTTTTCATGCAGTGACACTATTCACTTTCTCTATGGCGTCCAAAAAAACAACAACAGCGCTATTCATTTGGGATGCAGAGATAATGCTCTCATAACCGACAGCCTTCCCAACAGCCAAAGCACAATCCTCCACCGAACAATTAAAAGCAGGCAGTACTTTAACGGCATTCCTTCGTGAAATTTGGTCAAAACTTTGACCGGGTGCCGCCGCCGGCGCCGCCATAGCCACCCGGCCAACGCCGGTGTTGCGGATCAACTGGGGACGCGCCCAATAGAGTCTGTCTGCATCCTGCAAGACTTCAAGTTACGCCCCTTCAAGTTACGTCCATTCAAGTTACGTCCACTTCAAGTTGCTCACTGTTTAAAGCAGCGCTGCACAGACCTGTCGGTGTATGATATCAGAGAACAGATTAGAGAAAAGACAGTTCTGTATGCTTTTGAATCGCTCTCGTACGAGTTTAACATAAACTTATACCATGGTCTGGGTGAATACTCGATTCTGATTGGCTGCAGGGTGTCCATTAAAAAGTGATAGATTACTCCTAGTAAATAAACCGTCAGGCGTAACCAGGGAAAGCAAGTTATTGTTTGTAAAAACTTTAGATTTCGATTGTAAAACAAATTAAAATATAAACTAATGTTTTAAAAACGTGTTATTTGGCAAGTGACCATGGTATAAGCGGGTTAATGCCGCTGCGCGTCGGACGGTTCACGCCTCGTCGTCGTCCATTAATATGGTACCTGACAATGGACATCTCGTCGGGCATTAACCCTTACAGAACATACCAGAGTAGATTAAACTGACTCTTAGCTGTTCAAGAACCGAAATACTTGTTTTGGTATGCAGTAAAGCAAGCTGCAATCTGCATTATTGCCAGGGTATTGAAAATGTATTTCAATAAACCATATTGCAATGTCTTGTTTAATTTGTATTATCAATTATATTCTTAATTCTTCCCACCTCAACTAAAGTGTGGAGCAAGCACTAATATTTCCTTCTGAAATTGGGTTTTGTTTCTTTCTTTTTTTTAAATAAATAATTTTAAACATCTTTTGATGTCTTACTGTATGACTGATTTGCTGATGATTAAAAATGTTGACTGATATCAACAGCACTAAAGAACATCTAAATGCACTGCTGACAAACAAATCTTATGATACTTTTAAGATAAATGAACAACAAGCACACCCATAACAAAATCTTTTAATTGAAAGGCAACACAATGAGGGTTTAAGGACAAATGAGGAATTGTCACTCACAAGCACCACAGCTGCACAAAAAATAAAGAGGAAACCGTCGTAAACTGGTATAGAAAACAATCAATTAGACGACATCTATGCATTTACATCTATTAGGTGACATCTTACCCATGCATTTACATTTAATAATGGAAAGTGACCACTCCAGGGCGATCTACTAGTGTCCATTTTTCTGTCCCTAGCCTTTACAGAAATAATTACACTTAAAAGACACTTTAGGGTTACAATTTCTTTATTTTTCAAATAAAACAATATGTTATTTGAACAATTACACCTTCTTGAGCCATCAATGTGGCAATATTTGATTTTTAATGAATTATATAGAATTTCAAGCACCACAGAAGTGCTCGTCCCCGGAAAATGCTTTATTTTTATGTCAATAACAGGGTTTTCCACCATTTAAAATACAATAATGTATACATAACTATCAAAAATATTATGTAAATTACATAAAAAAAACAAAATGCTGAATAAATATTATAAAATTTATAATGAAAGCAGTGGTTCCCTGGAGTTGTGTCACTGGTGTTACCGTTAAACAAAAATCTCTTATTTTAAAATAAAAATCACACTTATGACATCACTTGACTTTCTTCTTCCAATTTCCTGAATATCTATGAAGAAAAGCCCATAGTAAATCCACTGTCTCTTTTAAGTTATCAGACATTTTCTCATTTATCTCATGATTTCATATAAAGCTTTTAGTTGAACTCATTGGTATGACCAACTTAATTGTTAGGGAATTGTAAAAATCTAGAATACAAATGGATTAAACAACTTAATTTAGTATACCATGATTTACAACATGTGGTTTGATACCTTGCAGCAGCCATTTTGTAAAATGATTTTTTCATGAAAATTGTCACTGGTGTCACCTTTCTTATGGGTAACACCAATGTCTCCCATTTATAGATAAACTTTATTCAAAGCTATTCATTGTATGCCAGATGTAACAATTTAGTCTCATCTACTTATTTTAGTTGAAGAATAATGATCTTTGGTCTTAGAAAAAAAAGACAGTAACACCAGTGACACAATGAATCACCAATGACATACAGTACATGTCACATTAAATAAAATATCACATGTGACATGATGATAATTTTACATCCATTTAATTCTGCTTACACTCAAATGTTAAGATTTAAAGGATTGCATCATTGTTTTCAAATATTTTCATCGTTATAGCAAACACATTGTGCAAATTAACTTTCAAGCACACTTTTAACTAACCTGATTAAAATAAATAAAACATCATCTCCTTATTTGTTGCATTATTATTATTATTTTTCTGTTACTCTGACTACTGCTGAAAAAAAATTGAAATATTTCATAAAAACCTTTAATATTGCACAATATTAATATTAAATAAATGCACAATAAAAAAATCATTAAGCCGTAATTTATGAGTACTCATAAAGTCAAAGGGTAATCTAACATTTTCCATACAAAAGTGGACGTTTCTGTAGAATGACCTGGCATCTGTGTGACACTCAGCGAGACAGATTGACGAGCTCAAAGTTCCAAACGCTTTACTCTGCCCTTGCTGCAATGTAAAAAGCGGCAATATGACTTATACACTTCGATTTACACGGTTATCTCGGGAAAATATTCTTACCGTTGTATCTTGCCGACAACATCTCGTTTTGAGTTTGACATATCGCGTGGTTCTGTGTGATTTGGACAACTTCAAGTTACGCCCACTTCCTGTTACGCCCCTCTCTTCAGTCTCTTGCAGTCCGCAGACAGATCAAGCGGGAAGGAAGTCGACCGGAAGTTGAAGCCGGCCGCGTGCCACCATCTTGTAGCAGAACTTCACCTGCTGTTAGCATCCCATTGACTCTCATTCATTTTGGCGTCACTTTGACAGCGAATAGCTTTACATCTGAGGCGTTTGAAGACTCCATTTGTCCATTATTTATTTCTAAAGAAACACGACAATGTATAAAATGCTCCATTACCTTGTAGCTTATGTTATGGCCCCGTAGAAGCAGTTTTTGTAAAAGTAGGCTAACGATTGCGTCATAACCACGCGACTCTCTGTCGCACAGTAGAGAGATTACCGTATGGACGGGAGGAGAAGCTCGCAGGCAATCGGGGGGACGTGGAGGCAAAATGACAATATAATGAATCAGAATACCTAGCAAAAGTTTCTCCTGCTCCTAGCTCATGGACAGCTCCTACTCACGATCTCCGTCTCTGCAAGTTTCGGAAGGGAATGATTCAGATTTCTCTCGGCACAGCCACTAGAAGACAGACGGGTTGCTCACGTCACATCTACGTCGTCAAGCTCGGTTTGAGTCTGCGCGTCAGGAACGTAAGTCCTAAAAAATCGGTAAAAATGGGCTTCACTTGTCTCAATTGAGTTCCAATGGGATGGCTCTGTCCACTTCTTATACTGTCTATGAGACAGACCCATCTCGACGCGCGCGTGCACGCAGATAGTTTTACCTGGATTTCCAGCAGATGTTAGACGGCTACAGATTCGTCACAGCGAATCTTTCACTGAGCAGATTTAAAAGCTTTCCACGTTATTGGTAAATGTTTGTATCACATTAGGACACTGTTGTTTACTCTGTCGCTGCTCCGCTGAATGTTTCAGACGCATTTAAGGGAAGTTTTAGTGTGTTTTAATTTCACGACACACAGACCACGCCCACATTATTTTGTTACATTCGTTTCAATGAAATTGAATATCTGATGACAACTGTTAGTAGATTAAATAAATTATGCTATTGACATTGTGTCTTTGCAGTGCGTGTGTATTCGCAGATTATTGTTATGATGCCCATTTGTGGCTTAATTTAAATCGAGCAGCAATCCTGCTGTGGTAAAAGGGATGTCAAGCATGTATTTATTATTTATTTTAATGTTACTGAGGAATGAGTTAAAGCATAAAGCATACAGTAGGCTACACTCCATAAATGTGCCTAAAGAGTGTTGAAAATTGAGAAGCCATAGCTTATGGATCCAGTGAATTACCCACAGCATTTATTCAGGGGAATGTTCAACAAACATATTCATTAGCTAACAGGTATGAAAGCAACAATAACAAAAGGAAGAAAAGTCCAAATGTGCATGCATGCAGGACAGCTGTATTTGCCAACAGTGGAAGATCTGACCACACAGTCCCACCTTCAACATTCTGAACATTCAATCTAAGGAAGGGAGAACAAAGTATAGAATAAGTTACATGTTAATGAAGAACAGTCACTTGTTTTGCAATGTATATGTATACATTTTTCTCACCCATTGGCCAGTTTGGCCTTCATACCTATGCTGCTCTCCATCTAATGTAATCATGTTTGTTAGTAAATAAATGTCACAGTTATATTATCTTTTGAAGAACAATTTAACACACCATCACCCTTCATTGTGAAATTTTCACATCTCCTCTTTATATAATCACGCTCCTTTCTTGAGCAGCGATCGGGATATTGGTTATCCTGCAAAGTTTTTGATTTGTCTAACTTTAATTGCATCCATTTGCTGTGGCAGTATATGGCCTAACAACAATGACACTTATTTTATAGACCTTTTAATCTGTTCCTAACGGTTAGCAGACGACAATAATGAAAGCACATGATGTGATGAATGTCAAGTAAAGAGAATATGTTAATGAGATTCATGGTACCAGTCAAATGAAGAGAACTGGCACAATTTAAATTTATATTACATAAAAAGAGGCCCACACCCATTACATTTTATTTATAAAACTGATAGACCATTGTGTCATATTTCTTTTGTTAAAGAGGTCAGCAAAAAAGTAAACAATAAAGCATTTCCTATTGTTTTAGAGAGCTAGGGTCATGCTATTCGTGTGAGGTGACAAATGATTAAGAGGTTAGTGATGTAGGCCTATGAGAATATTAGCCATATAGAATATCAGTATATATTTGTAATAATTCATTATCACTATATCATATGTTTTGCTTATTTCAGTAATATAGTTTGTGGTTGCCTCTCAGTGTTTTTCACAGGACTTTAATCACTAAAGACAAAGTGTATTGTATGTCCAATACAAGACATTAGATACACAACATTCAAGTTCATGCTCCTACTGAGCATAATGTAAATTTACACATATGGCAGACTTACATTGCATTTCAAGGTACACATTTACATTCTTATCAGTTCTTGCTTTCTATAACTTCACTTAATCTACTCGCCAAAACTTTGGAATGTAATTTATAATCTGTACACAGCAAGCTCACAGGTCTCCAATTTTTTATCTCATTTAGATCACCTTTCTTTGGCAATAATGTGAGAATACTTCTTCTACAACTTAAAGGTAGTTGTCCATTGATCAAACTTTCATTTATTACTTGCAATAAATCTGGGCTCACCTCTGTCCAAAACGTCTTATAGAATTCGACTGGTAGCCCGTCTATTCCAGGTACTTTACCACCTTCCATACTTTGAAGTGCCTTTTCTAATTCCTCTAAAGTGACAGCTTTACTAAGTTCAACATTTACTTCTTCAGATACTCGAGGCAGATTTTAAAAAAAAACTCTCATCCTGCATTTCATCAAGTGTTAATTCACTCTCATATAATTTTCCATAAAAACTAACTGCCCTGTTTCTGATTTCAAAAGGATCTGACAACACATCTCCAGTCTCAGAACGTAAAGTGTGTATAAGCCTTTTTTGCCCATTTTTCTTTTCTAAATTAAAAAAGAATTTAGAAGGTGCATCCATCAACTCTATATTCTGAAATCTTGACCTGACGAGAGCTCCTTGTCCAGTTACATCTAACAGGTCATTTAAAAAATTATTTTTCTCTTTAAAACTCTTGATAGCAGTCAACTCTCCAGTGACATCAGCAAGTTCTTGCAATTCTTTTAGTTCTTTTTCTAACATTTCAATTGCACCTTTTCTTTCTCGTGTGGCATTAAAGGTATAATGCTGGCATAACTGCCTAACTTGTGTTTTTGCAAAATCCCACCACTGCTGTACAGATTGAAAGGAAGATTTTTTTTAATCTAAAATCAATCCAAAAATCTTTAAAAATACCTTTAAAAAAAAGATCACATAACATATTGTTATTCAAGTGCCAATAAGCACTTTTTGGCTTAACAGAACCCACTGTCACATCACATTTTACTAGACTATGGTCAGAAAATCCAACTGGGATAATAGAACATCCCCTAAAAAGATTAAGTTGATGTTTGTATCCATAGAATCTATCCAACCTCGCTAGAGATACCAGATTATCTTGAACATGCGTCCAAGTATACTGCCTTTGCGTAAAATGAAAATTTTTCCACACATCAGCAATCTCATTAGACTTAATCAATTCAATGAGTCTCTTCCGTGATGGCATATGAGGCTCGACATGATTTCTGTCTGTTAAGTTTTCTGTACAATTAAAATCCCCCCTAAAATTAAAACATCCTCTGCATTACAATTTGCTAATACATGACTCAACGTATTTAAAAAACACATTCTTTCGATTGCTCTGGTAGGAACATACACAGAAATAAATACAAAAAACAATTCTCGAACTGGGCTCTGACTTTTAACAGTCTACCCTTTAAAATCTCTTCTACTTGATATGAACAAGGAACAAAACTCTTGGAAAATAATATAGCAACACCTCCACTGGTGGAACTCAAATGACTTAAAATAGACAATCCATCAAACTCTCTTGCCCAATCACTCGCATTTATCTCATCACTATGAGTCTCCTGAGCAAATAAAACATGCACTTTTTTCTGTCTAATTGTTTCAAAAAGATGAAACCGCTTTTTCCCTTCTCTTGCCCCATTCATATTCAGAGAAGCAATACATATTTCTCCCATAAATGAGGAAAGAAAAAAGCAAATTAGACTCAACAAACACAACCCCACATAAATGTGCTTTTCATTTTTCATTGCAACTATTGGACTCTTGTTGGGCATTAAGCTTGGCAAGTATTTTCTTCAGACGATATATTTCTTGATTGCTAAAACACCCTTCACTCCTATATGTTCTTGCTTTATCAATGAACTGCAGCACATCAGGAAAATGCTCTTCAATACGAACTTTTCTCACATTCTTAGTTGCCTTCAAAAAAGATTTAATGTCATCTGAACTATAAGGGCCCTATTTTAACGATCTGAAACGCAAGTGTCAAAGCGCAAGTAACTTTGTGGGCGGGTCTTGGCGCTGTTGCTATTTTCCCGGTGGGATAAATGACTCTTGCGCCAGGCGCAAATCTAAAATGGGTTGGTCTGAAGTAGCTTCATTATTCATAGGTGTGGTTTGGGCGTAACGTGAAATAAACCAATCAGAGCGTCATCTCACATTCCCTTTAAGAGCAGGCACGCTTGTTCTAAAGCGGATTCCTATTATAACGGCGGATTTGCCAGACGCGCACCAGGAGCGGTTCACAGCCAAGGAGAGCAACGCTCTCGTCAGGGACGTTGGGGATGGAGAAACCCACCCAAATTAACTTCGGTTAAAAAGGCGTATGATAATTTGGGTAAATGTGTAAGCTAGATGTATGCTTTTATAATAAATTGTCTATCTATCTATCTATCTATCTATCTATCTATCTATCGTAATAATGTATGATTTGCAAAAATGAAAACTGCTGCTTCTGTGTAGATGAGAGAATCAAAGTGTATGCGCGTTGTGCACTCGCTACATTGATTATGGCCAAGCATGCGCCCTTAAAATAGCATATGAATAACATGCGCAATGCGCCACTGACTTTAAACATTTTTTTCCTGGTTAGTGGCGCAATTGTTTTCTAAACCTGCAAAATAGCATGAAGGAACGTTTGCGCCGGAACACGCCTCCTTTTTTGCGCTGAACCGCCCAGGGAGCGCAAGTTCATTCCCTAGTTTAGCGACGTGCATCTGTGGAGGGAAAAGCGCGCTTTGCGCGGGTGCAAAATAGAAATGATACATGCGTCGGTGTACAAAGTCAATTGCGCTGGGTGCAAGATAGGGCCCTAACTCCTATTCGAAAAACCACTTAGTGGCGAACTGCACTCCACACTGCATTCTGAAAAATCACTTTCACTTTCTGTGTCTGTTTGACTTAAATTGCGACCCAATCCTTTTTTTGCTTGCTGATCTGAAGGACGCTGTTCTAGCCTTCGCTTCAGTGGCGTTTTAAAAGCACAATCGTCTAACTCAGTCTCCATCACACTTTCAAGATTAACAGAAGGTTTGTCTACCGTGTCCACAACACAGTCTCTATTCTCCACCTCATTATCTTCACCCACAGTGACCATCATACCTTCATCTTCCTCGGCACGATCTGCCCACTCTACATCCACTGTCATTGTGGCAGCCGCTGGCGCCGCTATCTGCACTGAACTCGGTCCAGGCACCTCATCATCTGCGACTATCGCAGCGACATTCCGATTTACATTTTCATTTACAATGTTTCCATCCTCTAAAACCTGTAAAGGTCTCTCATTTGACTTATCATGTCTACCTGGACATGCACGGATCATATGCCCCAATTCACCACAATTAAAACACTTCATGCTGTTTGTAGTGGCAAAAATTACGTAATTAAATTCCTTGTGTCGAAAATGTAAGGACAAATCCAGTTCATCAATGTTATCTTGCAGGATCATATAAACATAACGCCTAAAAGACACTACATGTTTCAAGAGAGGAGACTTGGTGCCAATCGGAATCATCTTTATAGGTGAAACTGTTTTACCATAACGGGCAAGCAATCCAGTCAACACTTCATTTGGGATAAATGGTGGCACATTTGATAACGTCACCTTTTTAGAAGGTGTAGACAAGGGAAGCACTGGTGTAAAAATACCGTTAATCACTATGCCACTTTGTACTAACTGATTTGCTAAATCCACTGTTTTCACAAATACAACAACAGCGCTGTTCATACGGGATGCTGATACAATATTCTCGTGTCCGACCGCTTCTCCCACCGCTAAACTGCATCCCTCCACACCAGCGACTGAATCTATTTTAACACCATGACGCCTTGTGAGAGAATTGAAACTCCCGCCGCTGCCTGGGGTAGCCATTCTCCCAGCACGTGGGAGCCGACACCCCGACACAACACTCACTTCCCTATTTCACAACTTAAATCTACAAAATAGAAACCAATAAACAACGAACCAAAAAACAAACAAAAAAGAAAAGAACAAAAGATAGAGAAGTATAGACCACTCGTACCTCACACAGCAGCCAAACGCTCGCTCACATTCGCTCCGCCCACTCACCCGGCACATGCGCACAGAGAGGGAGAGAGAGAGAGAGAGAGTGTGTGTGTGTGTGTTTGAGAGACAGAGAGTTTGTGTGTGTGTGAGAGTGAGAGAGAGAGATGTGTGTGTGTGTGTGTGTGTGAGAGAGAGAGAGAGAGAGAGAGAGAGAGAGAGAGAGAGAGAGAGAGAGAGAGAGAGAGAGAGAGAGAGAGAGAGAGAGAGAACATGTTGAGAGTGTGTGAGAGACAGAACGCTAGAACAGGGAAGGAAGCGGATTACATTACCTCAGATGGAGACAAATATATTAACAATTCACATATATATCAACGGAAACACTTTACGAAGGCACGTCAGAATTATGACAACACCATAAACAGGCACGGAAAACAAGTCCTGCAGCTCTGCAAAAGCCTGGGTCTGTACATAGTTAACGGCAGAACAAAAGGAGATTCTCTGGGTCGCTTCTCCTACTGCTCATATCTCGGCAGCAGCACAGTAGATTACGCCATCACAGATATAGACAACAATAACATCAACTATTTCACAGTGATGCCACAGCTGCCGTTATCAGACCACAGTCACACAGTCCTCAGTCTGAACAGATCCGGGAATCTCCGGCCTTGTTCAGATCAGAAGGTTAAACTGCACCCCCTCCCCGCCAGATTTATATGGAGTAAAGACAGTCCTGCCCAGTATGAAGCCCAGCTCCACAGCACTCGTGTTCAGAACATGATAGATTCATTTCTATTTACTTCATTTAGCGAAGAGAAGAAAATGATCAATTTAGCAACTCATCAATTAAATGAAATATTTTCTACAGTGGTCAGAAAAGCCCTGAGAAAAAGAAAAAAAAAAGATGTAAGAAAGAAATTGCTAAAGTTGATTGGTTTGATAAGGAATGCCAAAAATTAAGAAAAGATTTACGATCATTATCAAATATAAAACACAGAGACCCTGCAAACCAACAAACACGAGACAAATATCAGCAAACCCTCAAAACATATAAGTCACTCCTAATACAGAAAAAAGCTGATCACATGAAAGCAAAGCTTAATAAGATTGAGGCAGTCGATCAGAATTATTTTTGGGAATTATGGAATAATTTAGATAAATCAAAAGAACCCAAACACATTCCCATCTATGACCCAAACATCTGGACAGAACATTTTGGAAACCTCTATTCACAAAACGAACCAACCCTCACCCAAAAACATCTGACCTCCCAACTCTACACCCTGGAGCGCACTGTAAAAGACCAGCTCAACCAGTTAGACCAGCCCATATTATTACACGAACTGACAGACAAGATCAAATCCCTAAAAAATAAAAAAATCCTGTGGCGTAGATTTAATATCTAACGAGATGCTGAAACACAGCAGCCCCAAACTGAAAGAGGCCATTCTGAAATTATTCAATCTTTCATTAAAATCAGGACACTTTCCTGAGATCTGTAAAGAAAATTTGATTACACCAATTTTTAAACAAGGTGAGAAGTACGACCCAAATAACTATTGGGTCATCACAGTGAGCAGCAACCTGGGCAAACTCTTCTGCTCCATCATCAACGACAGACTAGTCCAGTTCATTCAAGAACACAAGATCCTCAACAGCTGTCAGATTGGCTTTATGCCTAAACAGAGAACATCAAATCACATCTACACACTCCACACACTCATACAAAAACACGTCCAACAAACAAAACAAGGGAAAATATTTGGCTGCTTCATTGACTTTAAAAAAGCCTTCGATTCGGTTTGGCATAATGGACTTTTCCTAAAACTAATTCAAAGTGGAATAGGAGGAAGGACATATGATATTATAAAGGACATTTACAATGGGAACAAATGCGGCGTCAAGATTAATGACAAACGTACTGATTATTTCAGTCAAACTAAAGGAGTCCGTCAAGGCTGCAGCCTCAGCCCGACCCTATTTAATATCTATATTAATGAACTGGCATCAACACTTGCGAAGTCCTCTTGTCCTGGTCTGACCCTCGAGGACAGAGAAATCAAAAGCCTCCTGTAAGCTGACGATCTCCTGCTGCTGTCTCCTCATGAAGAGGGTCTGCACCAAAGCCTCTCGCTTCTGGAGGAGTACAGCAGCGACTGGGCCTTACCCATAAACATGGAGAAGTCCAAAATCATGATCTTCCAGAAAAAACCTCGCCTTACTGACAACAAATACACATTTACACTTGGGGGAACCATTCTTAACCATGTCACCTGTTATAATTATTTGGGTCTGACAATCTCAGCTTCTGGAAAGTTTGACACTGCAATGAAAGATCTGACTGATAAAGCACGTAGGGCTTATTATAGTATAAGAAAACCCCTGTTCAAATTTAACCCACCCATTAAACTGTGGCTGAAAATCTTTGACAGCATCATCAAACCCATCCTTCTATACGGCTGTGAAATCTGGGGCCCCAAATTTAAACTAAATTACGATTCCTGGGACAAAACCCCTGTGGAAACTTTCCACCTCGAGTTCTGCAAGAACATCCTGGGAACTCACAGAAACGCTCCGAGTCTGGGTTGCCGGGCAGAATTAGGCAGATTCCCTCTCCTATCTGAGATCCAGAAGAGAGCCGCAAAGTTCTGGTTCCATCTATCAGACGCGCAGACAGAGAGTTACCATCACTGCGCTCTCAGACACAGGGCAGGACACCCTGAGAGCGACCCCATGACACATTTAGTGGAAAAACACCAACTTAATTCAACAATTCAGTTCAGACACGCAAAAGTAAAAGAAATAGGGAACATAACCAAAGAAGAATACATACAAGACTGGCAGATAAAGGTCACACAAGTAAATAAATTAAAATACTTCCACAAAATAAAGTCTGATTATAAATTGGCACCATACCTGACCGAGATCAGTAACTATGGTCAGAGAAAGCTCCTGACGAGGTATCGCATCAGTGACCACAGTCTGTGTGTGGAGACGGGCCGACACAAGCCGAGCTGGAGAGCCATAGAGCTCAGACTGTGTTCACACTGCACTGATGGAGTCGTGGAGGACGAGCTGCACTGAGACAGACAGAGAGAGAGAGAGAGAGCTCAGACTGTGTTCACACTGCACTGATGGAGTCGTGGAGGACGAGCTGCACTGAGACAGACAGAGAGAGAGAGAGAGAGCTCAGACTGTGTTCACACTGCACTGATGGAGTCGTGGAGGACGAGCTGCACTGAGACAGACAGAGAGAGAGAGAGAGAGCTCAGACTGTGTTCACACTGCACTGATGGAGTCGTGGAGGACGAGCTGCACTTCCTCACCGAGTGCAGCAAGTACAAACACATCAGAGACTCTTATTTCACACAAATAGCTCAGATTTTACCCCAGTTCCAACAAGCGAGCCTCATAGACAAACTGTCTTATATTCTGGGAGAGAAAGAAGAGTGTGTTCTCCTGGCAGCGCAGTATGTGTCTTCCTGCCATCATATGAGGGACAAGGGCTGAACCCTCTTCCCTTAAACTGCTCTCTGTACTTTTTTTTTTTTTTTTTTTTCATTTTTTTTTTTTTTCATTGTGATATATTTATGCTTATGGAAATGTTATGTTTTATTGTTCACTTTTTTTATCTACCTGTGCGTATATGTTTGTATATGTCTATTGCTTTGGCAATATTGTGCTATTTTACACAGTCATGCCAATAAAGCTCATTTGAATTGAATTGAATTGAATTGAGAGAGAGAGAGACAACAGTAAGTGATGAGAGAGAGAGAGAGAGAGACAACAGTGCAAGTGATGAGAGAGAGAGAGAGACAACAGCGCGAGAGAGAGAGAGACAACAGCGCAAGTGATGAGAGAGAGACAACAGCGCAAGTGATGAGAGAGAGAGACAACAGCAAGTGATGAGAGAGAGAGAGACAACAGCAGCAAGTGGAGAGAGAGAGAGAGACAACAGCGCAAGTGATGAGAGAGAGAGAGAGAAAACAGCAAGTGATGAGAGAGAGAGAGACAACAGCAAGTGATGAGAGAGAGAGAGACAACAGCAAGTGATGAGAGAGAGAGAGAGAGAGACAACAGCAAGTGTTGAGAGAGAGAGACAACAGCAAGTGATGAGAGAGAGAGAGAGAGACAACAGCAAGTGATGAGAGAGAGAGAGACAACAATACCAGACAACAATACCTGATACCAGTTCACTTCACTATGAGAGAGAGAGAGTTCATTCAGCAACAGCAGCAAGAAAATGAGCTCCTGATTTTTTGCTTTTTAAATGTTGTTTTAAGACAAGACAGACAATCAGTTTTGATACAATTCTATTCACCTTATTTTCGAACGCGGAAGTAAACATGGGTCCAATATCCGGTTTTTGTGCGGCACTTCCGTTTCCTCGCTTCCCTGGGCTAAATAACGATATCGATCGCGAAGGATTATGCAGAGTTGACAGAAAAATGTTACAGAACTAAAGCCCCTCCTCACTCAGTTAGTGTACAGGACCTGGTTGAAAACACTCATGCATCTAGCTGGCAGAGTGCCAAAACTTCGCCGGCGCCTTCAGCCCCGCCCTAAACACAGTCGAGCCAACGCTGGACTAATATATCTATGGAGGTATTTTGTCATGTCAAATGTATTAATAATGCCATCAGAATGCAACCAAAGCATAGGATAGCAATAAGTAGATGGCTATAAATAATTGTAAATCATACAAAATAAATGCCATGATCATGCCATGATGACTAGATTCTATACAGGGGTTACTATAATGATTTTGTTTCTCCTTGGAGTTTTTATCATGGTTTTTATTGAGACTTCATAGCCCAGCCACTTTTCTGGTATCGGGTGGTCTTCTGTAGGTTTTGTGTTCACGAAATGAAAAGAACAAACATACGGTCGTTTCGATGGTTTCTTCATATATAAAGCTTTTAACCACAGGCGAAGGGATTCATCAGGCCGGCGACACACTGGCTGCGTGGTGCGTGTCCGTTTTTATTTCGGCTCCCATGTTAACAGGTTAGAACGTGCACACTGCCTGCGTGACACGCGAGTCTCACAGGCGCGGAAAACGCGTGCATGCTATAGAATCGACGCCTATTTTTAACGCGACACGCAAGCGTTTTGGAAGCGTTTCCAGGCAAAATAGAATAGGAAAAGATGTTTGTATGTCATTTTTACATGAATACATATTAATAAATGACATTTTGATGTTTGAAAATTTAGGTTTTGACAAATGCAGATCGATTTTTTTAATATTGCACCTGTCAATACAGAACGAAATATTCTGTAGCCTATTTTGCCCTCAATACTGCCGAGTCCGACGTTGTCTTTGCTGCTATATGTTTAACATTAAGTATATAGGCCTTCCACAACTCTCTCCCCATTATGTCGAAATCACCAATGAACGAGGCTTATCATATGTCACCTAGCAGTGCCGCGTCAGACACGTTTCTGGTGTGCAAAGACATGTAAAACGCCACGCAGCCAGTGTGTCGCTGGTCGTAGGGCGCCTGATGATTACAATGTCAATGATTTTGATGATTAAAACACTCCTGCTCCAAGTAAATCTTTCTTTTGTACCAGTTATTATAACAACATCTAACTTCACAAACAATCCCGGTCTTCCCCGAAGCCATAGCGATGAGTTAGTTGTTACGAACACTTGTTTGATTAACCGCTATGGTGAAAAGTGAGTTAGCTCGCCGGTGACCGGAAGTGCCTGACCGGAAGTCTCGCACAAAATACCGTCAACTGGCTGCGTCCGTATTTCCGTTAAAAATAAGGTGAATAAAATAAGACCTTCTGCAACATTTTAACTACAAAAGGACTTTAAATCCATCAAGAAAAAGTTAGCAGAAGACAACTAACAGACAGCTAACTGACAGAAGGCTAAAAGGTCCCACAACTGCCACCAGAGAGAAGAAAGAAGAACTCTAAGTGAGTACAGATATAATACACAATATCTACAATCAACTACCCTTGTTTTGGGGAAAAGATTTGCCCAAAAACTGAGTTTGAACAAATTAAGCTACAGTTAAAGGGCTAACTCCAGTGGATATCAACATATTCGTAAAACAACAACAACAACAACAACAACCAACTGCCAGCAACTGTCAGAATATTTGAACAATGACAGAATCAATACCCATAACATACCCATCCAAAGCTACCAATGAGATCCTAAAGAAAAGACACAAAGAAAATCTCCTAAAGAACAGTCCAGAAACCCTGTGCTCAGACCTATAATGGAACGGAGAGGTCAGTAACATCATATTCTATACAGAAGACCCAGAAGCCTGGCACTCAGCGATCAGACATCATTACCCCACAGTGATCAGAAAGGGCATCAGTAATGGATGGAAACTGCAGATTAAGGAAGGAGATGATTCAGATTCAGATGTCACGATAACAGCTAACCTATATAAAAATGGGACTGTAATGATTCAGGGGAAGCTGAAACAATTTGAAAAAGATTTCCTCCAAATTAAAGAAAAAGCTCAACTGAGCAAGATCAGCCCTAATACACAGAAGAGTGCAGAAGACACCTCGACCTCCAGCCATCAGTCCAGGGACGACAGTGAGGAGATCTCCCTTCTACACAGCATCATCAGCGACATGAAGGAGAAGTTCAGGGAGATGGAGCTGGAGCTGGTGCAGCTGAGAGAGGAGATGCATCGAGCAGTGAAGGAGACTGATCCAACAGAGAAAGAAGCGGATTACAGGAAAGAAAGAAAAATCCTTAAGAACGAAACTCAAGAAATTAAAAACCAGGGAGAGGAGCACAAAAATCAGCTGTCTGTAATGAGGGAAGAGTTGAGGAAGCTGAGAGAGGACAGAGAGTCCCACATAATAAAACTGCCAGCTGTGGAGAAGCAGCCGACACAGAGAGGAGAACAGCAGAGCTCAGAGGAGACGGCTCCTCCAGCGACCACACAGACCCAGCCCAGCAGCCCTCCTCCATCCGACTCCTACAGTCAGTCACAGCCTCCGATTATACTCCTCATGGACTCCAATGGCAAGTTTATCGACGAAAAGAAACTGTTTCCAAGAACAAACATAAAAAAAATATGGTGCCCAGACACACAGAAGGCCCTGGAGCTCTTGTGTGAAGAGCAGCTGGGTTCCCCCAGCCACATTATCATCCACACCGGCACCAACGACCTCAGAGCTCAGCGAGAGAGAGTAGCCACAGCTCTCATTAATGTGACAGAGAAGGCAACCTCCAACTTCCCCAACTCCAAAATCATCCTCTCCACCCTGCTACTGCGCTATGATTTCCACCCAGACACCATCAGGCATATAAATGCTAGAGTATCCAGAGACTGTGCCCTAAAGCCCAACGTACACCTGGCTCAGCACCCCACACTGAACCTCAGCAGCCTTTACGACCATGTCCATCTCCACAGAAGGGCAATCCCCATCTTTGCCAAAACCCTGAAGGACATCGCACTCAACCGCAGATCCATCGCACCACAGCGACCTCATGGACACCCCATAGAGCCACTGCAGGGACACCCCTCAAAACACCACCCCTTCACCTCTGACCGGAGGAACCCCACGACAGGCCCTGTGTTTCCCCCTGGAAGAAACCACATGACCCGGCCTGCAGCCCCCTCGCCTTCTCATCACATGAACATCAGCAGCCGGGCAGCCGGAGCTACGCTGAAGCAGCCAGCCGATCACTGACCCACCCCAGCACAGTCCACAGCCAGCCGATCACTGACCCACCCCAGCACAGTCCACAGCCAGCCGGCCTCATCTCCATCCAGAGACCTCACACACATCCAGCACATGCTGACTCTGCTGTGCTCACACCTCATGGGTTAGTGACTCACAAAAAACAAAACAAAACAAAAAACAGAGATACACTAGAAAATGTCTGTATGCGTGCGTGTGTATGTGTGTGGTGTGAGTGTTTTATTTCTATTTATTTTAAAACAGATTCTTAGAAACCTATTATTTATTCTTCTTGAGAAAAAAAATAAAAATAAATTATGGATGTGTATGCATGTGTATGTGTATTTATTTTTATTTTGTTTATTTTGTATCAGATTCTTAGAGACATCATATTAATTCTTCTTTAAAAAAATGTTGTGTGTATGTGCATGTGTGTATATGTGTATATATATATATATATGTGTATATATATGTATATATATGTGTATGTGTGTATATATGTATATATATATATGGGTGTGTATGTGTGTATGTATATATGTACATATATAATATGAATGTGATGTCTTTGCATATTTATTTTACTTAGTTTATGCAATTAGTTTATATTCTTAGATACATCATAATATTAATATATTCTTATTGATTTGTCAATTCAATATACTGATGTCTGTCTTGTTTTGAAATACCAAATGTAATTATTTAATGAGCTCATATTCTCTAAAAGTCACATGTTGGAATATTCAAGGACTGAGGTCCTCTGTTTTTGGTATTAAGAGCCAACATTCAGACTTCAAAAAGGAAATTCATGATTCTGACATCATAATACTGCAGGAAACATGGAATGTAAGAGATTTGTCCACTGGCTGCCCGACTGGATTTAGGGAAATAGTTCTACCATCAACGAAACTAAGAGGGGTGACTCAGGGCAGAGAGTCAGGGGGGATGCTGATATGGTATAGAGCAAATCTCATAGACTCAATCAAAACCATACAAATCGGAAAATTTTACATTTGGTTAAAAATCCAAAAAGACATCGTCTCCACAGACCGTCACATATTCTTGTGTGCTATATACCTCCCCCCAGCCGAGTCTCCCTATTACAGTGAAGAAACCTTCTCCATCCTGCAAGATGAGATTAGCCATTTCCAGACCAAAGGGAATGTGTTAATGTGTGGCGATTTAAACGCCAGAACTGGAAATGAACCAGACTTTGTCAGCACACAGGGAGATAAGTATACAAACACCAGCCACCCTCTGCCCTCATACCAGCTCAGAAATAATTATGACCAATTTACAAACAGAAGTGGGAGAAGTCTACTTGAGCTCTGTCGATCACTGGGCCTGTATATAGTGAACGGTCGCATACGGGGAGACTATTTTGGTTGTTATACCTTTAATTCTTTCCTGGGCAACAGTACTGTCGATTATTTCATCACAGACATTGACCCAGTGCATCTCAGAACATTCACAGTCAGTGCTCAAACACCTCTGTCAGACCACTGTACAATTACACTCTATTTAAGACGAACTCATACCAATGAATCACACAGACAGCCCTCCCATTTACTGAAGCTGCAACAGCCCTACAAGTGGACAAAAAACAGCACAGAAAACTATCAAAATGCAATAGAAAGCCAAACTATCAAATTATTATTAGACAAATTTATAACTAACACATATTCACAAAATAAATTAGGCATAAATCTGGCACTAAGTGACATTACCAACATATTCCACCAAACAGCATCCATGTGCAATTTGAAAAAGAAATCATCAAAAATAAAAACAAAAAACACCAAAAAACAACGGTTTGACAGTGAGTGCAAACATATCCGAGCAACAGTACGAAATCGGTCAAATCAAAAACACAGAGATCCTGACAATGAAGAACTCCGCCATCAATATCATGAAGCTCTTAGACTGTACAAACAAACTCTAAGAGTAAAAAAGGAAAAACACACAGAACAATTATTTCAAGAAATGGAGGAGTCAATAAATACCAGTAACTTCTGGAACAACTGGAACAATCTCTATAGACCACAACAGGAAGAACTGGCCATTCAAAACGGGAACATATGGAGGACACACTTTGAAAATCTGTACAAAACACCTGAAACAAATCCTGCTCAAAATGAATTAAAAACCAAATTAGAAATCCTGAAAGAAAAAATTAAAGACAATCAGAACCCCCTAGATTTCCCAATCACTGTAGATGAGCTTACAGAGAGACTACATGCTTTAAAACCCAACAAGGCATGTGGCATTGATGGAATATTAAACAAAATGATCAAATACACAGATGACAAATTCAAAACCGCAATAATCAAATATTCAACATTGTTTTGAATGTAGGATATTTTCCTGACACCTGGAACCAAGGCCTGATTACACCAATCTTTAAACAAGGAGACAAATATGAGCCAAACAATTACAGAGGCATATGTGTCAATAGCAACCTGGGGAAAATATTCTGTTCGATTATTAATGTAAGATTGCAGAACTTTCTCAAAACCCACAAAATTCTGGACAAATTCAAATTGGTTTTCTGTCCAAACACAGAACATCTGACCACATCTACACCCTCCACACCATCATCGATAAACATGTATACCAGAATAAATCCAAAGTCTTCGCTTGCTTTATTGACTTTGAGAAGGCTTTCGACTCGATCTGGCACGAAGGACTCTTCCTAAAACTACTGGAAAATGGGATTGGAGGGAAAACATTTGATCTGATAAACACCATGTATAAAAACAATACATGTGCTGTAAAAATAGGAAATAAACTAACAGAATTTTTCTCCCAAAATCAAGGAGTCAGACAAGGTTGCCCATTGAGCCCCACTCTATTTAACATCTATATAAACGAATTAGCCAAAGCATTAAATAACTCCACTGCCCCCGGCCCAACCCTGACGGACTCAGAGGTCAGATGCCTCCTCTTTGCAGATGATTTAGTCATTCTGTCAAACACAAAAGAGGGACTACAACAGCTCCTTGACGTCGTAGAGACATTCAGTCTAACGTGGGCTCTCAAAATTAACTTAGCTAAAACAAAAATAATGATTTTTCAAAATAGATCCAGGTGTAGGGAAAATAAATACGTCTTCAGAGCAGGAAACCAAGTCCTCCAACACACCCACGAATACACATATCTGGGACTAAAGCTGAGTTCAACAGGGAACTTTAATCTGGCTGTGAATGAACTGAAAGCAAAAGCAATGAGAGTCTTCTACATGATTAAAAATACTATTCGACATGAAATTCCAATTCAAACCTGGCTAAAAATCCTAAAAGCAATAATCGAACCCATTGCTCTGTATGGCAGCGAGATATGGGGACCTCTGAAAACCCAAGAGTTTTCAAAATGGGAAAAAGAGGAAATCGAAACTCTGCAAACCCAAATTTGTAAAAGCATCCTAAAAGTAAACAGAGCGACACCAAACAACTCGTGCAGAGCTGAATTAGGACAATTCCCCTTATTGATCACTATCCAGAAAAGAGCTGTGAAATTCTACCAGCACCTGAAGAACAGTGACCCGAGCTCATACCAGCTGAGGCCCTGCGGTGTCAGGAGCAGAACCGGCACCGGAGCGCAGTGACCCAAGCTCATACCAGCTGAGGCCCTGCGGTGTCAGGAGCAGAACCGGCACCGGAGCGCAGTGACCCAAGCTCATACCAGCTGAGGCCCTGCGGTGTCAGGAGCAGAACCGGCACCGGAGCGCAATGACCCAAGCTCATACCAGTTGAGGCCCTGCGGTGTCAGGAGCAGAACCGGCACCGGAGCGCAGTGACCCGAGCTCATACCAGCTGAAGCCCTGCGGTGTCAGGAGCAGAACCGGCACCGGAGCGCAGTGACCCGAGCTCATACCAGCTGAGGCCCTGCGGTGTCAGGAGCAGAACCGGCACCGGAGCGCAGTGACCCGAGCTCATACCAGCTGAGGCCCTGCGGTGTCAGGAGCAGAACCGGCACCGGAGCGCAGTGACCCGAGCTCATACCAGG